>JAKUCV010002824.1:24408-85584 GCA_028386065.3 Turnera subulata | reverse complement strand
ATATGGACATAATGCAACGCAGGATGGATCCGGGCCTGGCAGAGGGTGCGCCACAGCTTGCCTCGAACGTACCTGAGCTACGCACAATCAATCTACGCGACCAGGTCGCGCAGGCGAGGGGTGAGTCCGAAGTGCTCACCGGGTAAAATCCATAAGCAAGTATACATATACTTAAACCGTAAATAAAACCAAGTCACAATAATAGCAAGAATCTGAAGTTTACACGAACTCTGTATAACACATGCTTTGTGATTCTAGACACGCTACACCAATTTTATTATCAGGGCCCCTATCACAAGTTAAATGATGGTCGTCGCCTGGTAGTCAAGCTAGCTAGCCCGTGGACCCCTCCCTGGTACCTCCACGTATAACTGGCACAGACAGGGAGCAGACCCCAAGCACACTCTCCCCCAGCGCCTAAAATATAAATATAACTGGTACAGACAGGGAGCAGACCCCAAGCACACTCTCCCCCAGCACCATAAATCAGACTACCATCTGGCTGTTCCAACATTTAACTGTGACTCACTAGATGTTTAAGTGTATTCAATTTATTATTTCTTTTTCCCTCGACTAGTTACTACATTTCTATCACCCAACCATTATCTCATTATCCCGAGCAGGCTCACAGCCTCTCCGCTCGTCTGGATAATATAAACCACATGGCTTGGTACCCTCAGTACTATATTTCCACAATTCACAGTCAACAACAGCAACAGTAATAATCAACCAGTACCAGCATATCTATCATTATCAATATCAACAACCGTAGCATTAACTCAACTTCGACGTCAACAAATACCAGACAAAATCATCTCACAATAATTGTTTACAGCAACAAAGAATTATCTAAGCATATAACACGACAGCGACTTGGTACTACGGCAGTATATAAATAATTACTTATCCTCACCTTAGCCGATTTCCTACTCCTGAAAGTCCTCGAAGTGTACCGGCTCAGGCTCCTCAGGGTACTGCTCGTTAAAATTCCTATATCAAACAACAATTTATGCACATATAAGATGATATGCAAATGCTTAACTATTACTGTAAACCGTAGAATATCTACCGCGCTATCTCGGTACTCCCCCGGGTTATTTCTATTACCGTCATCATTCACTATTTATTTACATAGGCCGAAAATACTTTACTATGATTATTTCCGGTTATTATCCTGGTACGTATTTACTTTGATAATACCCTTTCCATTTTTATTTTCCTTAAGTATGTATTTCCAAAATTATTATTATTTATCATATATATATATATATTCCAACGTAATTATTTTCCATTTTACATCCATATATGTTCTAAATTATTTCAATCTACTATTATAATTATTTATTTATTTTTATTATTTTTTTTTCCTATCCAGAATTTATTTTCTCTTCTCTTTTTTTTTTTTTAATTCGGACTGGGCCTTACTATGCAGCCCATATCCATAGCCCAGCCCAGACCACCAAATCAGGAACCCAGGCCCAAGTCAGACCCAGGCCAGCTACAGGCCCGAGCCTAACTCGGCCCAGTACCCGCGTGGCCCATGGTCTCACCAGGCCTGCGACCCGCTTGTGGAGACGGGTCATACCCGCCCGGATCCTCAACCCGATGGGTCTGCAACCTTACTCACCTAGCGAGTGGCGGCGCGGTGGCGGACGGAAGCGAGGCACGGATCGGACGGCGAGGCGGCGAAGGTAGCGGCGACACGAAGAGGAGACGGCAGGCGGCGCAACGTCGTCGGATCGAGCCCCTAGGCGTTGGCGGCGGTGGCGGTCGCGGGTTGGAGAAGGAAAGGAAGGTGGGGAGGCCGGCGGCTGATGGCGTGACGAGGGAGGACAGCGGCTGCTGGTGGCCGGTCGTGAGGTGGTGTCGGCAGCGGCGGTCCGGACGCAGGTGGCAGCAGAAAAGAAGAAAAAGAAAAGGTGAGAGAGGGAGGTGGTGGCGACGGCGACGGCCCCTTCCCTTGCTTTTTTTTTTCTTTTTTTTTTCTTCTTTCTCTGCCCCGGTTTCTTTCTTTTCTGTTCTCTTTTTCTTTTTTTTTTTTTTTTTGTTTTGTTAATGTTGTTGTGATTCTGGCTTGGGTTGAAAAGGAAGAATTGGGCTGTGTTTTTTTTGCAGTTGAGGTTTGCAGGAGATTAATGGAGATGGGTTTTCTTTGCAGGTGAAGAGATGGTGTTGATGACAGTTAATAGGCTGAAGAGAAAGGGAATTCACGGGTGATACAGAATGAGACAGTTTTTCACGAGCAAACAGGAGGAGGCGGCTGCTTTATGCAGCCGTGTCCCGTCCGGACCAGAAAATATCAATTATACCCCCTTAGCTTAGTTTTTGGCCCGGTAATTCGAGGTTAAGCCTGACTTTTTGAAGATTTCTGGACCCGAAAAATTCCAACTTCGGTCCGTAAAATCCGCAGATAAATCCCGAGCGTGGGGTAAGGGTCGGTTTTGGATCTCGATGCGTAATTAGCCTGAAATATTTATCCAAGGTTATTTTTATTTGGTAAATTACTGTACATAGCATTTTTACAGTCCCGGTAAAATATAAATTTTTACCCGGGCTGTTACAGTATTCTTTTATGGAAATGATTTCATAACATTTACCAATATCTTCTGCAGCATGTTTTATTTATTTGTCTTGATGATTTACATAGTTTTTTTTCTATTATACGTAAAAGCGAAATTTATATTCCATCATTCGGAATCGGAAGCACTCCCAATCTTAGTTGTTGGATATCTGGGAAGATTAAAAAAAGCAATTAACGAAGTTAATGAAATAGATTGAAATAAAAAAAAATCATAATGATGAAATAATGATAATATCATGTTAGTTAGATCTTTAATCCTATATTTATCTGGAAATGCCAATCTTGCATACCACATCATGTGAGAATGCAGTAAAAGCCAACAAATTATGACAAGCACAGCAGTATTTGCTACCAACAAACTATGACAAGCATAGCTGCAACATTTGCTTTTTCTCCATTTGAAAATCACAAGAAAAAGCAGATAGGTAAGCTGCTTATCAACTTTGCAAAGAAAATTTATAATAGATGGAAAACAGCTTTTGTGTTACCCAGGACCACAAACAAGTAAGAATGAATATTCTGCATCATGATCTGTTATACTTATGACAAGTCAAATACATAGCAGCCCAGAAAAATCCCACATGTCTTGAACCTTTGCAGAAGCAAAAAAACCAAGTATACCTTGACAGGTAATTTAATTGTGATGAGTTTATCTACTTTTTCTCTTTTGATTAATCCATTTGGTGTCATCATAGTCTCCCCCATTTTATGATCTGGAAAAACAGAAGTCTACAAAAAGATGGCGAAATGATTAGTGATTATTTTACTTTACTGTAAAGGTCTCTACCCAGCAATGGCCAATGAGTGTATATATTTCGTTTTCTTTTGCTTTGCTGTACAACCCGAGGAAGTGGCAGATCACCGAGACTAATTGCAATTAATTAATTTAATAAGGATCCATGTGAAAATGAGTAAGAAGTCAGAGTTTATTGTTGAGAAGTAATTTAAATCAAATATGCATGTTTTCAATGATGAAATATGTTATATATATATAGTCTGGCAGAACTTGGTGGACTGCACAATATAAAAAGATTGGTAGATCCAACCTTAGCTTAAAAACAATACTCCCCCTGTTCCTTAATATAAGATCTTTACGGTTTTGTACAACCCTTAAGAAAAATATTAAAAAGTGTGATTTCATTAAATTTTAATACTCAGATTACTAACATACCCTTACTTTATTCTAATAATAAATAAAATTTTAAAGTGTTTGTACTCTGGAGGGAGAGCTTATAAGATAACCGTGGTATATTTAATTGTTTAAGTCTAAGCATGCTGACATGAATCCAAGAGTTTTTCTTATTCCCAAGATTGAAATAGAGCGTGTCTGGGTTAATTAATAAGAGTAAATATGGAATAAATTAATTAATGTTTCTTAAAACACTCAAATATTTTTATATTTTGAAACAAAATATAAAGACCAAAAGATCTTATATTGAGGAATAGAGGGAGTATTTCATGAAGAGTCCTCCCCTGCCAAAAATGCAGGTTGCTTGTGTGAAGATATCTGGCTTTTGGAAGCAAATAAAGAATTGTTGATGCCTTTTTTTTTTCCTTCAAATTATTATGGAATTAATTTGAAGATATATAATAAAACTCTAACATATTTATTTATAGAGATTCTTATTAAACGGACAAGACATAATTTTTAAATTGAATTAGACTTTGACTATTAAAATCTAATTATATAAAGATTTTTAAACCTAAACTAATTAGCTTAGTTTAATATGACAATAATGTCTTCCTTAAACTAAGTTTGTAATACAAATTTGACACTACCCAATTCCATTAATCGCAAGTGTCTTTAGCGCCATTATTTTTGCAGTGAGTGACTCGAACATTGCTTCAAACATTAACATATTTCTTGATCCAAACCAAATCTTTAGCATCAAATTCTTTTCAAGTGTCATCCTATACTTCAAGTAATTATTCCAAGTTCTATTTTGCTTGCCAAAGAAATCTTGTGTAGTTTTCCATTCTTTGCTATGTCTAAAGACACTCTCCCATTTTTTATTGCTCTAAAAAACATTGTTCATATTTTTTTGTTAAGAAAAATTAATCCACACCAATAAAATCAATTTTCTCACCATAGAGAAAATTAATTTTTTCAACTTCCTTCCTTTAATCTCTTTTCTCTCTCTATTTGTTCAATTTTTGTTAATTTGTCTCCCTAAAATGAAGAATTATCTGCAAAAATCTTCTCTTCCACTTGTTCAGCTACCTATTCGCCATCATTGTCTCCTTGGAAAGAAAAATTATTTTCTTGAACTACCAAAGTTTTTTTTTCTCCTCCTTAGAAAATAGTTCTTCTTTGCCACATTCTCATCTGGAATGTAATACTCATATGCATGCACTCAATAATATGAGACAAAGCATCGGCAATGAACTCGAGTTGCTTCGCAGTAATGTGATGCATCGGTGCAAGCTTGTCTAGCCTCTTGTCGGCTTGCATCTACTTCAAATGTTCTCGAGCTTGGTCTCTAAAAGTGCCATTAGAAGACCAACGTTCAAAGTAGTGGGTGTATCTATCTAGCGTACTCTTGGCCCTTTCTCTCTTTGTGTCCTCCTCATTGTAAATCCTTTTTGTATTTACTTGTTCATAAAAATTACACTTATAAAGTCCACTTATTTTCGCTTCATGCGTCTTCTACTCACCAAGGCAAAAGCCAACAAAACACAAAGCTGCAAGGTGGTCTACATTTCATGCGGATAGTACCATTTCTTTCACTATAGGGTATTTGCAATTAGGACAGAGCTTGGTGTTAGCTGGAACTCAATTTGTGTTCTCTACCTCAAAGGTGTTTTTTTCAGCCCACTTGCCTACCGTTTTGCAGTCCATCGGCCGGTGGCTGTCCTCCAAGCACTTCTAGAAAATCCATATTTACAATTGTAGAAAATATCAAACCCTTCCTCTCTTACACCATTAAACACTAAGGTATAATCACACCCTAGTGCAGGACACCACTTAACCACTTCTTTGCTTCAATATAAGACCTAAGCAAGAATTTTCTATATTTTTCCTCATACCCATCAATATCGCAAACTAACATCTTCACCATATCTTGGTCTGAAGCAATCTTACACTTTGACTCTGAACACCTTAGCCCCAAGCACCCGAAACCATCATCAATACTCGCCCTAATATATTTTAACAAACACTCCTTACAAAAAAGATGACCACAAGCAGCAAAAACAAAATTGTCACTACTAGTTTCATCAGAACATAGCTTATTCATAATTTTCTTTGCCTCCTCCTCGACATTGGCATCACATAGTGTAGGATTAAGACAAGATTCCTTGTCGATTAAGCCAGAAGATATACACACCTTATCCTCATCAGCGAACCATTGTGTCTCAATTTTCTCTACACTCCAGCCATAGTTACGAAAGAAGATACTGGCTTCCACTCTGGATAGGCAAAGCAAGGAAGAGACTTCGGTTATAGCATCTTCTTGTACCTTCTTGATGTGTGCTTCACCCAATACAGCACAGCTTAAGACCTTCCGGGTTTCTGCCATCTCGTTAATAACATTGACATAATCATCATCTCTGTTATAATCATTATTGTTATACTCAGCGATATAATCATCATAGCTATTATAATCATCAGAGTTATACTCGTAATCAGATACCTCTCTCTCGTCCATGTCTGTAAAGGCTACACAAAATATTTAGGCTTTTTGTTTAATTGGAATTTGTATTGAGCATGCTACAAGACTTGATAAAGTCTAGAATCCAAGTTGTGTTCTCTGCCTCACTGTTATTCTTTTCAGCCTACTCGGCTACCTGTTTGCAGTCCACTAGCTAGCAGCTATTCTCCGAGCATTTCCAAAAAAACCTATATTTACAATCGCAAAAATCATCAAACCCTTCCTCTCCTACACCATTAAACACAAAGGCAAACTCACACCCTGGTGCAAGACTCCACTTAAACCACTAATTTGCTTCAACATAAGACCTAATCCACTTCCTTTCAATACCCATATGCATAGCTCCATTTCATAACCCTCTTGCACTCAATAATGTAAGACAAAGCATTGGTAATGAACTCGAGTTGCTTTGGAGTAGTGTGATGCATCAGTGCATGCTTGTCTAGCCTCTTGTTGGCTTGTATCTGCTTCAAATTTCTCTCAAACTTGGTCTCTTGAAGTGCCATTAGTAGACCAACACTCACAGTAGTGGGTGTATCTATTTAGCACTCTCTTGGCCCTTTCTCTCTTTGTGTCCTCCTCATTGTAAACCCCTTTTGTCTTTACTTTTTCCACCGGTCGGTGGCTATCCTCCGAGTACTTCCAACAAAACCCATATTTATAACCGTAGAGAATACCAAACGCTTCCTCTCCTACAGTATTACACACCAAGGCATACACACACCCTGGTGCAGGACACCACTTAATCCATGCCTTTGCTTCAACATAATACCTAAGCAAGAATCTTCTATATTTCTCCTTATACCCATCAATATCACAAACTAACATCTCCACCACATATGATCTAACACTTTGGCTTGGGACACCTCAACCCCAAACACCCGACACCATCATCAATACTCGCTCTAACATATTTTAACAAACACTCCTTACAAAAAAGATGACCAAAAGCAGTAGAAACAAAATTGCCACTACTAGTTTCATTAGAACATAGCTTACACAGAATTTTCTCGGCCTCTTCCTTGACATTAGCATCGCATAGCCTAGGATTAAGACAACATTCCCTGATGATTAAGACAAAAGATCTACGCACCTTATCCTCACCCATAAACTATTGTGTCTCAACTTTATCTACGCTCCAGCCATGGTTGGGCAAGAGGATGTTGCCTTCCCCTCTGGACAGGTAAAGCAAGTAAGAGACCTCGGTTATAGCGTCTTCTTGCACCTTCTTGATGTCTGCTTCACTCAATGCAGCATAACCCAAGACCTTGCGAGTTTTTGTCATCTTGTCAATAATGTTAACATAATCACCATCGCTGTTATAATCATCAGATCTATACTCGTAATCAAATACCTCTCTTTCATCCATGTCTTCAATGGCTACACAAAAAATTTAGGCTTTATGTTTAATTGGAATTTCTATTGCTCATGATGCAAGGCTTGATAAAGTCTAGAATCCAATTTTTGTTCTCTACTTCAGAGCTGTTCTTTTTAGCCCACTTGGTTACCGTTTTGCAGTCCACCGACCGACGGCTGTCCTCCAAGCACTTTAACCAAAACCTATATTAACAATTGCAGAAAACATCAAACCCTTTATCTTCTACACTATTAAACACCAAGGCAAACTCACACCCTAGTACAAGACATCACTCAATCCACTTCTCTACTTCAACATAAGACCTAAGTAAGAATCTTCTATATTTCTACCCACACCCATCAATATCACAGACTAACACCTCCACCATACCTTTATCTAACACTTTTTCTCAGGAAACCTCAGCTCGTAGCACCCTGCACCATCATCAATACTCGCCCTAACATATTTTAACAAATACTCCTTGCAAAAAAGATGACCACAAGCAGCAAAAATAAAATTGCCACTACTAGTTTCATCAGAACATAACTTACACATAATTTTCTTTGTCTCCTCCTTGACATTGGCATCACATAGTATAGGATTAAGACAAGATTGCTTGTCGATTAAGCCAGAAGATTTACACACCTTATCCTCATCACCGAACCATTGTGTCTCAACTTTTTCTACACTCCAACCATGGTTACGTAAGAAGATGCCGGCGTCCACTCTGGATAGGCAAAGCAAGGAAGAGACTTCGGTTATAGCATCTTGTTGTACCTTCTTGATGTGTGCTTCACTCAATACAACATAGCTTAAGACCTTCCAGGTTTCTGCCATCTCGCCAATAACATTGACATAATCATCATTGCTGTTATAATCATCATTGTTATACTCAGTGATAAAATAATTATAGCTATTATAATCATCAGAGTTATACTCGTAATCAGATACCTTTTTTTCGTCCATGTCTGTAAAGGATACACAAAATATTTAGGCTTTTTGTTTAATTGGAATTTGTATTGTGCATGTTGCAAGACTTGGTAAAGTCTAGAATCCAAGTTGTGTTCTCTGCCTCACTGCTATTCTTTTCAGCCTACTTGGCTACCTTTTTGTAGTCCACTAGCTAGCGGCTATCCTTCGAGCATTTCCAACAAAACCTATATTTATAATCGCAATAATCATCAAACCCTTCCTCTCCTACACTATTAAACACAAAGGCAAACTCACACCCTGGTGCAGGACACCACTTAAACCACTAATTTGCTTCAACATAAGACCTAATCCACTTCCCTTTAATACCCATATGCATAGCTCCATTTCATAACCCTCTTGCACTCAATAATGTGAGACAAAGCATTGGTAATGAACTCGAGTTGCTTCGGAGTAGTGTGATGCATCAGTGCAGGCTTGTCTAGCCTCTTGTTGGCTTGTATCTGCTTCAAATACTCTCGAACTTGGTCTCTTGAAGTGCCATTAGTAGACCAACACTCACAGTAGTGGGTGTATCTATCTAGCGCACTCTTGGCCCTTTCTCTCTTTGCGTCCTCCTCATTGTAAATCCCTTTTGTCTTTACTTTTTCATAAATATTACACTTATAAAGCAGAAGAAACAAAATTGTCACTATTAGTTTCATTATAACATAGCCTAAACAGAATTTTCTTGGTCTCCTCCTTTACATTAGCATCACATAGTTTAGGATTAAGACAAGATTACTTGTCGATTAAGCCAAAAGATCTACGCACCTTATCCTCATCCTCGAACCATTGTGTCTCAACTGCCTCTACGCTTTAGTCATGGTTGGGCAGGAGGATGCTGGCTTCCCCTCTGGATAGGCAAAGTAAGGAAGAGACTTCAGTTATAGCATCTTCTTGCAGCTTCTTGATGTTTGCCTTACTCAATACACCATAATCCAAGACCTTGCAGGTTTCTGTCATCTCGCCAATAATTTTAACATAATCACCATCGTTGTTATAATCATAATCGCTATACTCTTCAATAACGTTAACAAAATCAACGATATAATCATCATCGCTGTTATAATCATCAGAGCTATACTCATAATCAGATAGCTCTCTCTCGTCCATGTCTGCAAAGGCTACACAAAATATTTAGATTTTGTGTTTAATTGGAATCTCCACCACATTTTGATCTATTACTTTGGCTCGGGACACCTCAGCCTCAAACATTTGGCACCATCATCAATATTCGCCCTAACATATTTTAATAGACACTACTTACAAAAAAGATGACCACAAGCAGTAGAAACAAAATTGTCACTATTTTTTTTATAAAAATATTGCTTATATAGAATTTTCTTTGCCTCCTCCTTGATATTAGCATCACATAGTTTAGGATTAAGACAAGATTCCTTGTCGATTAAGCCAAAAGATCTACCCATCTTATCCTCATCAATGAACCATTATATTTCAATTTTCTCTACGCTGCCATGTCGTCAACAACGTTGACATAATCACCATAGTTGTTATAATTATCATCGCTATACTCGTAAATAGCCTCACTGTTATTCTTTTCAGCCTACTCGGCTACCTGTTTGCAGTCCACTAGCTAGCAGCTATCCTCCGAGCATTTCCAAAAAAACCTATATTTACAATCGCAAAAATCATCAAACCCTTCCTCTCCTACACCATTAAACACAAAGGCAAACTCACACCCTGGTGCAAGACTCCACTTAAACCACTAATTTGCTTCAACATAAGACCTAATCCACTTCCTTTCAATACCCATATGCATAGCTCCATTTCATAACCCTCTTGCACTCAATAATGTAAGACAAAGCATTGGTAATGAACTCGAGTTGCTTCGGAGTAGTGTGATGCATCAGTGCATGCTTGTCTAGCCTCTTGTTGGCTTGTATCTGCTTCAAATTTCTCTCAAACTTGGTCTCTTGAAGTGCCATTAGTAGACCAACACTCACAGTAGTGGGTGTATCTATTTAGCACTCTCTTGGCCCTTTCTCTCTTTGTGTCCTCCTCATTGTAAACCCCTTTTGTCTTTACTTTTTCCACCGGTCGGTGGCTATCCTCCGAGTACTTCCAACAAAACCCATATTTATAACCGTAGAGAATACCAAACGCTTCCTCTCCTACAGTATTACACACCAAGGCATACACACACCCTGGTGCAGGACACCACTTAATCCATGCCTTTGCTTCAACATAATACCTAAGCAAGAATCTTCTATATTTCTCCTTATACCCATCTATATCACAAACTAACATCTCCACCATATATGATCTAACACTTTGGCTTGGGACACCTCAACCCCAAACACCCGACACCATCATCAATACTCGCTCTAACATATTTTAACAAACACTCCTTACAAAAAAGATGACCAAAAGCAGTAGAAACAAAATTGCCACTACTAGTTTCATTAGAACATAGCTTACACAGAATTTTCTCGGCCTCTTCCTTGACATTAGCATCGCATAGCCTAGGATTAAGACAACATTCCCTGATGATTAAGACAAAAGATCTACGCACCTTATCCTCACCCATAAACTATTGTGTCTCAACTTTATCTACGCTCCAGCCATGGTTGGGCAAGAGGATGTCGCCTTCCCCTCTGGACAGGTAAAGCAAGTAAGAGACCTCGGTTATAGCGTCTTCTTGCACCTTCTTGATGTTTGCTTCACTCAATGCAGCATAACCCAAGACCTTGCGGGTTTTTGTCATCTTGTCAATAATGTTAACATAATCACCATCGCTGTTATAATCATCAGATCTATACTCGTAATCAAATACCTCTCTTTCATCCATGTCTTCAAAGGCTACACAAAAAATTTAGGCTTTATGTTTAATTGGAATTTCTATTGCTCATGTTGCAAGGCTTGATAAAGTCTAGAATCCAATTTTTGTTCTCTACTTCAGAGCTGTTCTTTTTAGCCCACTTGGTTACCGTTTTGCAGTCCACCGACCGACGGCTGTCCTCCATGCACTTTAACCAAAACCTATATTTACAATTGCAGAAAACATCAAACCCTTTATCTTCTACACTATTAAACACCAAGGCAAACTCACACCCTAGTACAAGACATCACTCAATCCACTTCTCTACTTCAACATAAGACCTAAGTAAGAATCTTCTATATTTCTACCCACACCCATCAATATCACAGACTAACACCTCCACCATACCTTTATCTAACACTTTTGCTCAGGACACCTCAGCTCGTAGCACCCTGCACCATCATCAATACTCGCCCTAACATATTTTAACAAATACTCCTTGCAAAAAAGATGACCACAAGCAGCAAAAATAAAATTGCCACTACTAGTTTCATCAGAACATAACTTACACATAATTTTCTTTGTCTCCTCCTTGACATTGGCATCACATAGTATAGGATTAAGACAAGATTGCTTGTCGATTAAGCCAGAAGATTTACACACCTTATCCTCATCACCGAACCATTGTGTCTCAACTTTTTCTACACTCCAGCCATGGTTACGTAAGAAGATGCCGGCGTCCACTTTGGATAGGCAAAGCAAGGAAGAGACTTCGGTTATAGCATCTTGTTGTACCTTCTTGATGTGTGCTTCACTCAATACAACATAGCTTAAGACCTTCCAGGTTTCTGCCATCTCACCAATAACATTGACATAATCATCATTGCTGTTATAATCATCATTGTTATACTCAGTGATAAAATAATTATAGCTATTATAATCATCAGAGTTATACTCGTAATCAGATACCTCTTTTTCGTCCATGTCTGTAAAGGATACACAAAATATTTAGGCTTTTTGTTTAATTGGAATTTGTATTGTGCATGTTGCAAGACTTGGTAAAGTCTAGAATCCAAGTTGTGTTCTCTGCCTCACTGCTATTCTTTTCAGCCTACTTGGCTACCTTTTTGTAGTCCACTAGCTAGCGGCTATCCTCCGAGCATTTCCAACAAAACCTATATTTATAATCGCAATAATCATCAAACCCTTCCTCTCCTACACTATTAAACACAAAGGCAAACTCACACCCTGGTGCAGGACACCACTTAAACCACTAATTTGCTTCAACATAAGACCTAATCCACTTCCCTTTAATACCCATATGCATAGCTCCATTTTGTAACCCTCTTGCACTCAATAATGTGAGACAAAGCATTGGTAATGAACTCGAGTTGCTTCGGAGTAGTGTGATGCATCAGTGCAGGCTTGTCTAGCCTCTTGTTGGCTTGTATCTGCTTCAAATACTCTCGAACTTGGTCTCTTGAAGTGCCATTAGTAGACCAACACTCACAGTAGTGGGTGTATCTATCTAGCGCACTCTTGGCCCTTTCTCTCTTTGCGTCCTCCTCATTGTAAATCCCTTTTGTCTTTACTTTTTCATAAATATTACACTTATAAAGCAGAAGAAACAAAATTGTCACTATTAGTTTCATTATAGCATAGCCTAAACAGAATTTTCTTGGTCTCCTTCTTTACATTAGCATTACATAGTTTAGGATTAAGACAACATTACTTGTCGATTAAGCCAGAAGATCTACGCACCTTATCCTCATCCTCGAACCATTGTGTCTCAACTGTCTCTACGCTTTAGTCATGGTTGGGCAGGAGGATGCTGGCTTCCCCTCTGGATAGGCAAAGTAAGGAAGAGACTTCAGTTATAGCATCTTCTTGCAGCTTCTTGATGTTTGCCTTACTCAATACACCATAATCCAAAACCTTGCAGGTTTCTGTCATCTCGCCAATAATTTTAACATAATCACCATCGTTGTTATAATCATAATCGCTATACTCTTCAATAACATTAACAAAATCAACGATATAATCATCATCGCTGTTATAATCATCAGAGCTATACTCATAATCAGATAGCTCTCTCTCGTCCATGTCTGCAAGGCTACACAAAATATTTAGATTTTGTGTTTAATTGGAATCTCCACCACATTTTGATCTATTACTTTGGCTCGGGACACCTCAGCCTCAAACATTTGGCACCATCATCAATATTCGCCCTAACATATTTTAATAGACACTACTTATAAAAAAGATGACCACAAGCAGTAGAAACAAAATTGTCACTATTTTTTTTATAAAAATATTGCTTATATAGAATTTTCTTTGCCTCCTCCTTGATATTAGCATCACATAGTTTAGGATTAAGACAAGATTCCTTGTCGATTAAGCCAAAAGATCTACCCATCTTATCCTCATCAATGAACCATTATATTTCAACTTTCTCTACGCTGCCATGTCGTCAACAACGTTGACATAATCACCATAGTTGTTATAATTATCATCGCTATACTCGTAAATAGCGTTAGCAAAATCTGCGATATAATCATTATCGTTGTTATAATCATCAGAGCTATACTCGTAATCAGATACCTCTCTCTTGTCCATGTCTGCAAAGGCTACACAAAACATTCATGCTTTGTTTTTAATTGGAATTTATATTGATTCTGTTGCTTGGTTTGATAAAGTTTAGAATCCAATTTGTGTTTCCTGCCTCACTGTTGTTCTTTTTAGCCCACTTGGCTATCGTTTTGCAGCCCACCGATCGTTGGCTATCCTCCGAGTACTTCCAACAAAACCCATATTTACAATCGCAGAAAAGATCAAACTCTTCCTCTCGTACACTGTAAATATTCAAGCTTTGAGTAGCATAAATTTCAGCTGCAATGTATTCTTCTTCAGCATTAGACAATGCAACCACCTGTTGTTTTTGGATGACCAAGAGAAAACACTAGAACCAAGATGAAAAGGAAATCCAGGAGTACTCTTCCTCTTCTCAATGTCTCTAGTCCAATCATTATCTGTATAGCCAACAAGCTCCATATTATTAGTAGAAGAGTAGACAATGCTATCACTCAATGTACCTTTGACATAACATAGGATGCGCCTTGCAGCTTGCTAGTGAGACTATCGTAGAGTCTCCATAAACCTGCTCACAGGTACAACACTGTAGATAATGTTTGGCCTTGTAGTTGTCATATACCACAGGCTTCCTACCAATCTCTTGAAGTTGGTAGCATCAACCAAGTCACCATTGCCATCTTTCTCTAACTTCAATCTCTCCTCCATTGGAGTCAAAATTGGCTTGCTATTTTCTATCTTGAACTTCTACAACATATCACCTACATACTTTTTTATGTGAAACAAACATGCCTCCCTGCATCTAATTCACTTCAATGCCAAGAAAATATGACATCAAACTGATATATTTCATCTCAAACTGTGCAATCATGCCTTTCTTGAACTTCATCAACAATTTAGGATTGTTACCAGTGAAAATCATATCATCAACATACAAGCACACAATAGTTACATCTTCATGCTTGTTAGATTTCACATACAAAGTGTGCTTCACACATATAAAAGCCATTCTCAACAAAATAAGAATCAATCTGTTTGTATCATGGTCTAGGTGTTTGTTTGAATCCATACATTGGATTATGTGCAAGGCAAAATCAACTACCAGAACAAGCCATACATTAGATTCTCCTACCACAATGTGTCGTCTCCAAGTAGTATGGTTGAGGAAGATGCTTAGTGAGCTAAAGCAGTTTCAAGAGAAGTCTACTATAGTGCATTGTGATAACATCTCAGCCATTGCACTATCAAAGAATCCAGTATTAAATCGTCGCAACAAACATATTGACATCAAGTATCACTACATTCGTGAGCTGGTGGAAAACAAACAAATCGTGTTTGAGTTTTGTTCATTTGAACATCAAGTTACAGATATATACATAAAGCCATTAAAGATTGAAGTGTTCTTGAAGTGCAAGAAGATGATGGGTATGGTGAAATTTGAAGACTTAGTTTAAAGAAGATAATATTAAAATAATATTAAATTAAGTTCATATTTATTTATTTAATATAAATTTGAATTGTGATATGAATTCTAAATTTAAAGGGACTGGGTTTATGATATTTGTGATACAAAGACTCATACCATATTAATTAATGTGTGCAGTTTACAAAATAAAACAAAGTTTGTTTTGGTGCTGCACATATTTCATTGTGGAGAAGTTATTTAAATCAAATATGCATGTTTTCGATGATGAAATATGTTATATATATAGTCTGGCAGAACTTGGTTGACTGCACAATATAAAAAGATTGGTGGGTCAAAGCTAGCTTAAAAAATAAAAATATTTCCTGAAGATTACTTCCCTGCCAAAAATGCTGGTCGATTGTGTGAAGATGTCTGGCTTTAGCAAGCAAATAAAGAATTGTTGATGCCTTTTTTTTCCTTCAAATTATTGTGGAATTAATCGCGTATCTGAAGAGAAAAGGAAAAGACTATAACATAATCATTATAGAGCTTCCCTTACGATTGGGCCTCTCATTTTAATGATTCTCTGCTGTACTATTTGTTGGAAAGATTCATTTCATACCCACCACCCAAAGAAATAATGATAAATTCCCTGGCTTTATTTTTGAAAACTTATTTATTGCCAAGAGATGTTATTTTTCAACCGCAGTTTAAGACAAAAGAACAGATAACATTTATTATTCATTTAACTAAAGAATCTGTAGTATATAAAATTTGACTTCCATGATAATAGCAGCCTCTGCAGTTTGACTTCAGCTTTCGAAAGGAGAGCAACAACAATTTACAAACTGGGAAACTGAAGCAAACATGTGTGATGATGCAAAATATACATTTTTATTTGGAGAATAGTATAACATTGGGTATCATAACATTGATCCTTTCTACAAAGATCAGTTTTGACTACCAATCACCCTCTCCAGCCAGACATTTTCACATCAGTAGATCATCGAGTAAAGGCGAGCTAAATGGTAGTTTTATAACTCCAGCAGCGACCATGAACAAGAAAATATATATTGGGATAACCCAATATGAGAACATAAGCATTTTCCTACCTGAAAAGCCAATAACAAACACCAACATTATCAGCCAAAATCTCAAGTTTATAGATTTCTGTTTCGAACAAGAACCAGAAATTAAATATTTGTCTTCCTGTAAACTCCCAATTTTTAGATACCAGAAGAGTATCCCTAGGATGCGAGTAAATAGTATTTTGTGTCCTTCCACTTATTCAATTTTGCATTTATTGTCCCTATTCGTTTTTTCACTCATAATGTCCCTCAACTTACGATCTACTGGGTCACGTTGTCCATTTTACCTACTATAGCCGGTGAATTATTTTGTCGTTGACACATGTCATGTGGGGCCCACAACTACTTTTTAAAATCTTCCTCTTTTTTCTTTTTTTTTCCAATTTAATTTCTAAAACTACTTTTTGAATTAAAGCAAATAGATTTTTATAATAAAAAAATAAATAAATAGTAAAAAAATTCAATATTGAATGTTTATTTTCTTGTCTTTTTTTTATGAAGTTTATTTTCTTGTCTTTCATTTTAATACTTTGCCTTTTTTAAAAATATTTTTTCCTTTTAAAAAAATTAATTTCTAAAGCCTCTTATTAAATTAAATAAATCGTATTTCATTATTTAGTTACAAAAGAGTGGTGGGACCTGTTCAATTAAACCAACATGTCTGGGCAGATAATATGTTAAAACGACATCGTTGTTTTCTTTTAATTACAATTACATGTGTAATTAGCCCTAGGGTTTTATCTCTTCAAGACAACACAACATAAAAAGAGCCACCACCGTCGCCTTTGTTGCTCGACCAACGCTGCAAGAAGCCACTCCATCCTGAAGTAGACACGATCCACCATGAAGACCGCCGCATCCATTCAAACGGTCGCGTGCTCGAGGTGATTAACAATGACAAAGGCCGTCGCCTCCTTTGTAACCGACCACAAAAGGTTATGAAATCAGGGCGGGGGGGATTTGAGAGCTGGGTTTCTTGTTGCACGATTTCAGCGAGAGTTTGGGGCCGGATTGGCACAGGACTTGCCAACGAGCTGCTGCTGTTCGGTATTTTTTTATTATTTTCCAATTTTTCCCTCTCTCTATGTCCTGTATTGTTGTAGGAAGAGCTGCTGCTACAGTTGACACAGAGGAGGAGGAAGGGTGGTTGTTGGTGTTTGGCTGCAGCAAAGGTGAGGAGAGTTTTCCGGTAGGTGGAGGTGGCTACTAAGGCCCGGGTGGGCAACAACCATTACCGGTTCTAAAGAGGATATCAAATGGCCAGAGACATAAACACGACATTTTGGGTTCGGGTTTAGGGTGGTTTGTTAGATTATTGGATGTGAATTTGAAACTGCTGTGTGAGTTTGGAAATTTTAATTTCCAAGATTGTTGAATTGGAGTGTTTGTTGTTCTCTACCATTAAACACAGTTAGACTTATATGCAGCCTTCATTTTTTTTTTGTTATTTAATGGCATGGTTTACGTGTTGAGTTATAAGGTTTCATGTTTACTGAATTTTGATATATGAATTATGAATTGAATAAGGAACAGAATAAGGGTTTAAAGCTTTTTTTAAAATAAGGATTATGTATTGAATTTGAGAAATTATAAAATTAGAAAATGAATGAAAAAGGGCAGCCTATGGGCCCCACGTGACAGATGTCAACACATAACAATTTACCTGCTGTAGGAGGTAAAAAGGACAACGTGACCCGGTAAATTGAAAGTTGAGGGACACAATGAGTGAAAAAAAAACGAAGAGGGACAACAATTGTGAAATCAACAAAGTGGAGGGACACAAAAAAAATTTTTACCCCTGGGATGCAGGACTAATCTCTTCGATTTAACAGTAGCCATGTTGGTTACAACTCATACACACTTCAACAAACCTCACAATGAACACACAGGACAATTGATTTACTTGCTAAATCATGCAGCATTTCAGTAGCTCCACATAGCAATAATCATTAAGAACAGTGTCATTTTCGACTCTAATTATCAACTGATGCATACTTGTCAAAGTCTCTACTATTTGGAACACATAAAGCTTAATTCAATACCACATATTCTTCCTTAATTAGACCCTGAAAGAGTGAAAACAAGCCAAACAAATTAAACAACAGGGTTATATATAAGGGTTTCGTTCCAATGGTACGCATATATATATATGCGTACCATTGGAACGAAACCCTTCTTCAGTGTTATCGACAAGCCACTGTCCAGTCTCCCTCATTTTCTTCTCAGCCATAGTCTTCATCATATCATCGGAGTTTGGCAACAGCCCTTGCAATACAGAGTGCCTCCGCTCCGTGCCACTAATCATCATATCAAAAAGAAAGAAAAAGAAAGAAAAGGACAACATCGACAAAATCATACATAACTAACTAACTACTCATGCTTTGTCGTCAAACATGTCAAGATACCAACACAGGATGAGAAAAAACTGAACACAAAGAGTATGTTTTTGCATACCCTGGTTCAGAATCACGGTAGCTGCTAGCGCCAATGGCGCGCTCAAACTTGATGATGGTGTACTTTTGTTGTAGCTTGTCACGGACGAGGCTTCTCTTCTTAGGAAGAGATTTGGTTCTTCTGGTTTTTGTGGTGGGAATTCGAGGATTATTAGGGTCAGTGTTGTTGGATTGTGGAGATGGAGGGTCGTTGGATTGTGGAGATGGAGGGTGGTTGATGTGAAGAGACGCAAAAATAGTACATTTGGTGGCCATGGAATGGCAAGATAAGCCAGCCATGTTTTCTGTGTGCTCTTTTTGTAACGTTCCGGTTTGTCGATTGTCACTACAGACCAATACGGGACCTTTCCAACATGCTTTGTCCTCACTCGCACGTTTCCGGGGAAAACTTCTGGTTTGTCGACTGTCACTACAGACCAACACGGGACCTTTCCAACATGCTTTGTCCTCACTCACACGTTTCCGAGGAAAACTTCTGGTTTGTCGACTGTCACTACAGATCAACACGGGACCTTTCCAACATGTTTTGTCCTCACTCGCACGTTTTTGGGGAAAATTTCCCAGGAGGTCACCCATCCTAGAATTTCTCCAAGTCAAGCACGTTTAACTTTAGAGTTTTTCTGGAATGATCGCCGAAAAGGTAGGTGCACCTTGTTGATATAGTTAGTACCCATCAAACCGTTTAAGCTATTCTCGATTGTGCAGTCCCATACCTGTATAACCTCGAAATCACTTTATTTGAGCTATTCTTAATTATACAGTCCCATACCCGTATAATTATGAAATCGCCCCAACTGTGCAGCCCTATCCCTACACAGTCTCAGGATCTCTCCTATTCCGGTGTGGATTCGGTTCATTCCTGTGCCCCTCCGTCTAGAAGCCTGCCAGAAGTCGCTCCTTGTCTATGCTCATCCCGGCACCGGCATACACTTCCCGCCCTCATAGACCCCGGGTGTCACAGGCCCACCAGCTTTCGCTAGGTTCATGTGACTTGAACTCTCAGGTTGTAAACGGTTTGTTAAGCACCCGTAAGCTTAACACTAGATAGTGAAATCTTCAAGTGAGCCTTGAAGGACTGGATTAGCCACAAATTAGTTGTGTGTGAACCAGTATAAAAATCCTTGTGTCCTTCAATCTTTCAATTCCGCATTTACTTCCAGCAAATATTTTCGTTTTTAGGTCATAAGCTATTCACCCCCCCCCCCCTCTAACAATTGGTAGCGGAGCCTAACTCTCTGAAAGACTTAATCGTTTGAGAGGAATTATCCATGGCTTTTTCAAGTAATTTGTTTGCAGGAATCAATGAAGGACAATCCATCACCCGTCCACCTTTGTTCAATGGAGCCAACTACACCTATTGGAAGGAGAGGATGAAATCTTCATTCAATCCAACAACATCGCTCTCTGGCGTATAATAAAGAACGGAAATCAAATTCCTACGAAGAAAGTTGGTGAAACCATAGTGGCAAAGAAGGAGGAGGAGTACGATGCTGAGGACGACAAGAAAATCGAAAACAACGCAAAGGCAATCAACATGCTCTATTGTGCACTCAATCTAGAAGAGTACCAAATGATCTCATGCTGCACTACCGCCAAGGATATATGGGACATGCTGGAGGTTACCTATGAAGAAACCGATAGCGAGGAAGAAGAAACGGCCAACCTATGTCTCATGGCAAAGGAAGAAGAGTCGGAAGAGGTAAGTGATTCTGAACCTTCTAATCATGATGAATTGCAAGACGCTTTTAATGAATTGTATGCTGAATATATTAAAGTCTCTAAGATTCATTTAAAGCAAAAGAAACAAATTGCTTCATTAGAAAAGAATCTAGAAGAGCTTACTTGTGAAAATGAGAAATTGAAGGAAGAAAATAAGGTTCTAGGTATACTCAAGGAATGTGGATCATGTAAATCACTAAAGGAACAAAATAAAGAACTAAAGGATGAAAATAAGGTACTAGGAAAGAAAGGTCTTGAGGAATGTTTATCATGCATATCTTTAAGGGAACAAGTTAAACAACTTGAGACAACCTTGAAGAAGTTTAATACTCCTCATAAGAATCTGAATTCTATGCTAGGTAATTTGCAATCTACTAGGCATGGAATAGGTTTTAGGAATGTACCTAAAAGACATAAAGTTGAATAAAAAAAACCTAAGGTACAACCTAAGGTAAACAAAGTGAGTAATGTGCATAAGTATAGGCAACATAGTAACTACTATCAACCTAGAAGAATGCATAACCCAAATGTCATTTGTCATTATTGCAATAGAATAGGACACATTGCTCCTGTTTGCTTCACTAGGCATAAACATTGGGCTCAAGAAGAAGCTCATCACTACTATGTTCCTAATCCTCAAGGACCCAAGAAGATTTGGGTACCAAAAACCCATTGATTTGTTTTGCAGGGTTGCTTGAAGGCATCAAGTGTACTTTGGTACCTTGATAGCGGATGCTCCAAGCATATGATCAAAGAAGCATCCAAGTTCATGATTAATTCTTGTAGAAATGCAAAGGTACAACCAAAAGAATGAATGAATAAAGACTTTGACAAAATGTATACAACATTGATGTTCCGTATCAAAACATTAATGTTCAGGGAGTATTGACTCTTTTGCTATCTTTTGATTATGTCCTCTTCAATTTAATAAAATGTTACCTATTGCTATTTCTTTTTGCTAATGACAAAAGGGGGAAGATAAGAAGAAGTATATGCACCAAGTTAGGGGGAATTAACATATGAAATTAACATATGCACCAAGTTAGGGGGAATCAACCTCACTTATAAATTTCATAAAACTTGGCATATACTTCTATGTGTTTGTCATTATCAAAAAGAGGGAAATTGTTAGAACTCATGCGTCATTGTCTCATTTCAGGGTTTTGATAATGACAAACCAACCATAGCTCAACTGATGACAACCTTGAAGCAAAAAGAAACCAATCAAAGAAGCAAAAGTCTAAAGAGAAAGGAGCACAAGGATTGAAGCAACAAGGATGAAGAATTATAGGAACTATCTATAGGAACTCCTTGTAAATGGTAACTCAAAACTTTCAAGTTATTAGCTCAAAACAAAACAAAATTTACTCATGCATTTCATAGCATGCTTTCAGTCATAAAATTGATTTTTGAGTCCTAAACATCGATGTTCCCTGTCCAAACATCGATGTTATTTGCCTTCAAACAAATCAAACAATTGCCATGGCTCAAGAACATCGATGTTGTGTCCAAAACATCGATGTAAGCCAACATCGATGTTATGATATTTGTTTTCAAAATGGTTTTTGCCGCAGCATTCAAACATCGATGTTGCCCAACATCGATGTTCTTAACAAATCAACTTCATCATATTTTTTGCGAAGCACCAAAATATCGATGTTGGGTTTGTGAACATCGATGTTGTCTATGAAAACATCGATGTTGATCAAACAAACATCGATGTTTTAGTAGCCGTTGGCTCAATTATTCAAATCCAACAGACAAACATCGATGTTGTGACCCCAACATCGATGTTGTACCGTTGGAATCAAACAACTTTTTCCACCAAGCATACTATCTTGTCTAAAAGGTTTCAGAACTTGTCCCCAACGACTGTATGCACTTTTGAGGCTATAAATAAAGGCTTTAAACCTCTCTTTCAGATAGATCAACTCCTCATACATTCAAGCATTCAATTAAAAATCATTCAACCAATTTTTGAGCTATAACTTGTGAGATTTCATAGTTGTTCCTTTGAGCTTTCATTTGTACTCATACCCACTCTATTAGAGAGTTTTGTTTGAGAGATTTGTAGTGTTGTTAATACACTATAAAGGAGGATTGTTCCCTTGAGAGAATTCTTAAGGTGTGGTATCCTTAAGCAAGTATAGGATTCTTGTGATTAGAATTCCTAGGAAGTCTTGAAGTGAGGTATCTTCAAGCAAGAGTGTTGAGGTTCATGTGACTTGAACTCTCAGGTTGTAAACGGTTTGTTAAGCACCCGTAAGCTTAACACTAGATAGTGAAATCTTCAAGTGAGCCTTGAAGGACTGGATTAGCCACAAATTAGTTGTGATGTGAACCAGTATAAAAATCCTTGTGTCTTTCAATCTTTCAATTCCGCATTTACTTCTTGCAAATATTTTCATTTTTAGGTCATAAGCTATTCACCCCCCTCTAGCTTAAGCCTTCTGTATCTAACACGAACCCTGCGCCGTAATAGGTTTTTCTACCCACCTTAAAAAGAATTTCGTCCCCGAAATTCCTTGTCTTATCAGTGGGTCCTACCATGATAAGCTTCTGGTACACTCTACCAGGTGTCCAAACTCAACGCGAGATACCGCTTATACCCTTAAGCGACATCTCCTCCGCTTATATAAACCGAACCTCATAACTGAGAACTCACTCTCAGCTATGGACTCTCCACTAAGAACAAGAACCACCTCAGACTCCGAGGATAACAGCTATATCGGTGGTACTGCTTTCCCAACAAGCTCTGATGAAGAACCTCCCAAGAAGCGGTTGAAGACAAACATCATCAGTCTAAAGGAATATATGGTGGTCTCCCCAAGACAGCGAAAGAAGCGTGCCAACAAGAAAGCTGAGGATAGGAAGGGCAAGGCAACTGCTCCCAGCGATACTCCACTACAGACACTGACGCAACTGAACACTTCATTGAGGAAGGTTAGCTCTGCGGTGATGCAGATAGAACTGGCGTGTGCGGAACTCTTTCCTCACATGAAAAACATCCAAAAGCTTGTAAAAGAACTTGAGAAGCATGTAACTCAATTGAGTATTTCTTCTCTGTATTGTAAAACTTTAAGAAAAAATAAAATAAAGCAACTTTTGTTTAAAACAAATCTCTTGTTAAGATATAAAAACTCATGTTTAACAGAAAAGCAAAATATTTTAAAACAAAACCATCAAAAGGGAAAAAAAATCAAATATAAAGATGTTAAAAACAGGACCAAAAAAAGGAGTAAAACCAACATAAAGAAATTAAAAACAAAACAAAACTCGTTTTCATGTTCAACGCTCTAGATCGATCGTACACGTCCTCGAACCCAAGAAAAACAATTCGTATAGCCGACGGAGATATCGATTCTTCTCGTGAAAAAGTCGTCTGTTATCTCGCAAGGTGATGATCACGAGAACGTCCTGTGTCCCTCGAAAGAAACGATATCCACATGTCCAGAAGCCAAAAACGTCTTCCAGATATCGTATCCCTCCATAATGTCCAAACAGGTGTAACTTTGTCGAACATGCACTCTACTCGAGGTATCGTCCCATCAATCTAGCCACAGCGGTCACAGATGCATGTGATAAAAGATGCAGGAAAAAGTCAAAGAAAGAATAAAGAAAGGTAGCCAAACGTAGAAGAAAAAGGTAAGATGAAAACGAGCTAAAAAACACATGCGTTTGTAGCCCAAAAAACATATAAAGTGACGAAGCAAAATTTCAAACCCTGGTAAAATTTTCAAAAAGCAAAATCTTGAAGATCATAAACAGTTTGGAGTTTTGTGAAAAGAATCTACTTTTCCTATCCCCGAAAATATATTTTCTCTCTCTTTTTTTTCTTTTCTTTACTGTTGTTGTTTTTTTTTACCCTTTCCTTTTCTTTCCATTTCTTTTTCTTTTTTTTTCTACTTTTCTTTTTTTTCTTTTCTTTTACTCTTTTTTTTCCTTTCTATTTCCTTTTTTTTTTCGGGAACAGGTGGGGTCTATACTTTGAAAAACAAGTAAGCATTTTTCTAAAAAAGGCAAAACAACTAAAAGCAAAAACCACAAAGCATCCAAAAGAAAACAAAATGTTCAGGCAAGGAAAACACAATGCATCAAACATTATGCCTGCTCCATCATCTATCTTCTTCGTCGAGGGTGCCTCCCTCGGAAGAAGGAATCGGTTGGCCTACAGCCTGATCAACGAACGTCCAGAGGAACTTCCGAACGAGCTCGGCAGGATGCCTCGTCTGGTTTTCGTCGACAAACTCTACTCCTCCAGGTTCTTTTTCACCCCCATGGAAGAGACGTTCTTCCTAGAGGACCAAAGCACCCTAAGAACCTCCTTATACGGCTCGGCCAATTCCGTCATGTTTTTCATTTCTGAAAGACTTCAGGAATTCAACATAGAGCCCACTTGTCATTTCCTGGACCAAGGTACCTACTACCAGCTCTCGATGACTGCCCAGAGCATGCCTAGAGTAACTCAGTTACCACCAACTTTGCCAAAGGCTCGTCTACTGGTGTGGAACTGCAGAGGAATCGCTAGGCGTTCTCAGGAGTTTTCGCGTACCTTGAGAGATCTGAAGAACCAGTACAAGCCCAACATGGTTCTGCTCATGGAGACCCAGTGGCAGCCTGGAGACAACCATGGTGTCATCCCACTTCGGTTCCCTCCAGCAAACCGGTTCGAGCTTCCTAGCCAGAACAACACGGGCGGTATGTGGTTCTCGTGGAACGATAGCATCAGGGTCAACATTACCAATGACCCTACTAGCTTCAGGGAAAACGTTGTTCCAAGAAGATAAATGATAATGATAATGATAATGTAATAATAATATTAGTAATATTAATAATATTTATGTTTCTACATGTTTATGGCATCAATTACCTCTTATGTGAATGTTCTGTGGCAAGCTGGCGTCCCTCGACTGGATCCATCATGTACTAAATAAATGATATAAATGCAAAATAATAAACATATGGAGCGAGCTATGCACAGCAAATAAGCAAACAATCACCCAAGGACCTACCGCCCGCTCCGCTACCAAAAAATGAGACGCCCCGACCCGTGTTTACCAATCTCAGTAAACACGTGCCGGAACTGTACAACAGTAAATACAACACGAAACACGGCCCAATGGCCCAAAGATAATATCAATGTATATAACAGAGAAACCGGCCCAACGGCCCAACATCAAAACACATCACCTAAACCCGGGAACCCAAATTATAGCACAGCGGAAGCAATTATAATCTCAAGACACCATATGCAAAACCTGATGCAATCTAATGGATCCGAGTCCTGTCCGAGGGATAACGCCACTGCCTGTCTGGAATGCATCATACCTGAACCACAAATAACTCAACCTACGGGATGAAAGCCCGCAGGTGAGGGGTGACTCCGAAGTGCTCACCAACCATGGATAGACAATCAATATGCAACACTATAAAATACTCAAGGTCGAAAACAGGCATAACAGCCAAAATATACCAATCCAAAGGACTCGACCCAAAACTGGTCTAAGACCAAAAAGACTTAAAAAAAAATCCAATTTTCAATTTTATCTTCCTGGGCCCCGTTGAAACGCCCCGACCCGTATTTACCGTACATGGTAAACACGTGCCGGAATTGTACAACAGTAAATGTAACAAGTAACACAGCCCAATGGCCCAAAGACAATATCAACGAATAATCAAAGAAACCGGCCCAACGGCTCAATATAATCAAAATCAACATAAGAAATCTGGCCCATCGGCCCAATAACAAACACACGTCACCCAAACCTGGGAAGCCAAAACATAGCACAGCGGAAGCAAATTTTAATCTCATTATCAACATATGCAAAACCTGATGCAACCTAATGGATCCGAGTCTTGTCCGAGGGATAACGCCGCAGCCTGTCTGGAATGCATCATACCTGAACCACAAATAACTCAACCTACGGGATGAAAGCCCGCAGGTGAGGGGTGAGTCCGAAGTGCCCACCGGGTAAAACCCATAAGCAAATATACATATACAACAACCGTAAATTCCCAAGTCACATCACCAACAATCAACTAAGGTTCTCACGAACCTTAAATGACACACTTGTGATTCTAGACACGCTATTCCAATTTTATTATCAGGGCCCCTATCACAAGTTAAATGATGGCCGTCGCCTGGTAGTCAAGCTAGCTAGCCCGTGGACCCCGCCCTGGTACCTCCACGTATAACTGGCACAGACAGGGAGCAGACCCCAAGCACACTCTCCCCCAGCGCCTAAAAATAATAATTGGCACAGACAGGGAGCAGACCCCAAGCACACTCTCCCCCAGCACCATAAAATAAAAGACTACCATCTGGCTGTTCCAACATTTAACTGTGACTTACTAGATATCTAAGTGTTTCCATTTTAATAATTTTACCATTTTAGTCTTGATACCACAATACTATTAACCAACCATCAACTCATTATCCTGAGCAGGCTCGCAGCCTCTCTGCTCGTCTGGATAATAATCAATACCACTTAACTATCAGGTTCCACATAATAATGATCCGGTACTCAAATCATGTCAATCTCACAGACAACAATAATAACGGTAAAGTTTTATCACAAACATCATCAACATCAACAACATTCAATACTTATCACAACAACAATACCAGTGAACAAACAGCAACTTGATATCACGAACAGTATATAAATATTTACTTAACCTCACCTGGTATGTCTCTGAAATCGGCACGTAATCCATATGGCTTTGTCTGTCCCTATATCATGTCAACACATACAATCACTTATAATGCACATCGAAGAATGCAATGCATGAGATTAATTTATTATTCGGCTTATCCACAATTAACATCGTTATCGTCGTTCCAAAACCGTCTCCATTAAATAATGCTTTTACGGCTGTAAAATAATTATAACCCCTTAAAGTACTTATAGATAGCATTTTATAAAATAATTATTCTTGGTAAAAATAATAATTATGTATACGACAGTTATAGTAATTTAAATAGTACAATCGACAAATATATCATAATGGGCATATAAGTATTATGTTTGATGATTAAGATCGTTAAATAGAATTTTTTTCCTCTGGTCATGAATTAACATAATCGATATATGGCATAAAATAATTATAACATAATGTTGCAGGAAAGAATATTCATAAGTACATATATTCTTAAATAATCGGTAATTATAAATAGGGTAAAGCTAATATTAATACTATGGCTCATTAGATAATGTAACGGATGTGTAATATTTAATCAGAACAATAATGCAATTATGACGTTAACAATATCCAGTGTGTAGTAATATTATAATGTTAGTAATAGACCATCAGATGGCATAGTAAGTTAACCAAGCACAATCTGATCATAAATAAATTATGCACGTTATATATATTAGATTTTTAGATACATAGTTAAATCTAAAACGATGTTATCGTTATTAATCCATAAATTAAATCATTAGCCACTTAGTTATACGATACTCCACATATTTTACTTATTTTACTTATCCACCGGTTTCGTTATTAGGTCCGTCAAACGCATACTTATATGTCACGGGAACATGGGCCTCCCCACGTTCGGCCCGTTTCCGAGTCCGTTGTGCAAACCGAGCCCAAATCCGAGCTCATGGTGTAAATAAGTCCGAGGAATTACCACGTCCAGATATCACGTTCCGCCCGCTGGAAAGTCCCGAGCCTTTTCCGGAAAATTCTCGAGACTGCCGGATTCTCGCCGGAATCCGGCCGAGCACTGTTCACGCCGGGAACAGTAACTTCCTCTACCATTTCTCAACCAACGAAAGTCCAACCCATCTCCACCACTAGCCGACCACCACTGCAGCAACAACCACACCCACGGCAACCTTCTAGTACCCTGAGCACTCCCAAACCACAACGTCCATCAATCAAAACAACAAAACCCAAGCCTGCAGAATCATCAACAACATCATACCCATAATGACCCACCTCGGCGACAACCCAACACACAAGACCTGAATAGATCATTTAGTCATGAATCGGATTTAAGGAAGAAGGATATAGTGGGAGGAGGAGGAAAGAATCGTTGTTGGTTCTTACCCACACGTCCACGCTGGCGACAACGATCGAAGAGGAGGTGAAGGCGGAGATAGAAGGCAGCGGTGCTCTGTTGCAGCGCCGGCGGACTTGAAGGAGAAAGAGATCGGACGGGCTCTCGTCCTCCTGTGAATGGCGGCGGTCCTCTGAGACGGCGGTGGCTCGAACCCAAACCGTCGGTGGTGGTGTCGAGCTCGATTGGGCGGCCGTGGCATCATCTGTCTGCAGCGACAGAGGAGGAGGACGACGGGCGCGAGCAGAGCAGGGATGGCGCGTCGCGGGAGAGGAGGAGAGAGAGGAGGTGGAGTGGTGGCGCAGGCGACTGGTGGCAGGGAACAGGGGAGAGGAAGAGAGGCAGAGAAGGAAATCGAAAAAAAAGAAGGAAAAAGAGAGGAGAGGCGTGAGAAATCGGCGAAGAGGGAAGGAAAATAAAGGAGGAAAGAGGAGATGAAGACAAAGGGGACAACAAGTCACGGGAAAGAAAAGGAAAGGGAGGGCCGGCGGAAGGAGAAAGAAGAAAGGGAGAAAGGGAAAAAAAAGAAGGAAAAAAAATAAGAAAAGAAGAAAAGAAAGGAAAAGAAAGGAAAAAGGAGAAAGAAAGTCGCCACGTGGCAAACCACGATTGGCCGGCTCGGATTTTCGTGTCAGAAAACAGAATCGCAAGGGGTACTCCCGTCTTTTCGATTTTCCGTCCCGAGTCCAAAAATACAACTTGGGCTCGGAAAATCCGATTAATACCCCTGAGCGTCGTCCAAGTCTCGGAACTAAAAACCGAGGCTCGGTTAGTTGTAAAGGAGGCTCGGAAGTCCCTAGTAACCCTCGGAAAATAGTTCTGAGGCTCGGTTAACGGAAGAAACTCCAAGACGTCGCATATCCTCAGCGGTCGAAACGAAACTCGGTTACTCCCGGTAAAACTCAGAAAACTTGGTGCGGTAGAATTCTCGATTTACAGCGGTAAAATTTTATTTACCGTTGTAAGAGTTAAATCAACTCGGTAAAATCGCAAAAATTTTACCCGGGTCGTTACACCCGTCACGGATAAGCTAGAGTCGTACCAGGTTATCAATTAATTCCGGATGCCAAGTCAAAGAGAACAAACCAAACCGGGACCACGTCCCAAATATCAAACTGGGTATAACAACCCAACCAAACCGGGATAAACATCCCCAACCAAGTAACCGACCATAGCATCCCAAAATTAATTTTCAAACCATCGGGTCGTACCACTACTTACCACGTGACAATTAAATCATCATCTCACAAACCAAATCATAGGGATCAACATCCCTAACCAAAATACCGGGATCAACATCCCATACAAACCATACCAAGGATTGACATCCTTGTCACAATTTATTGTTTAATCCATTATTCTTTATACCAAAAAGACACAGGGATAAATATCCCAAAACTCAAATCATGGGAATAAACATCCCAAAAACAATCAAGACACTGGGATAAACATTCGGAATCAAACCACAGCAAATGCAACAATCAACAGTGCAACAATCATCAAACACAACAACCGAGTAATATAGGCACATATCAAAGGAAATCCATCCTCACCTTAGCCGATTACTCAACTCTGAAAATATCAACCGGAACCAAAGCCGGTTCCTCGGGGAACTGCCCGATATCAAGCCTACATAACAAAACACATATGCTCACATAAGATGCACATAATCGGTATGTCATGATGCCAATACTGTAAATCAACTTCCTGGTAAAACATCTCGATTATATTATCATAAAATAGTTTTTCTAGAAAGATATATATATATACATTTCGAAAATTATTAAATCAAAATATTTTCATAAAATAATATACTTTCCAAAATATATTACTAAATATTATTATCTTTAGAAAACTCATTTTCCAGTAAAATAATCATACAAACTTATTTTCTGGAAATAAATATGAATTTATAAGTTTATATATATTTTCCAGAGGTAAAATACTTTTCTAAATAATTATAAATCAACATAATTATATACATTTCAGAAATATACCTATATATATATTCCAAGAATAATAACATATACGTATTATATTTCAGAGAAATAATAACGTATAATTATAATTTTCCTGAAAATATATATATAGAATATATCTTTTCTAAATAAACATAATAATATTTTTTTTCAAAACAAAACATAATTATCAAGGTATATATATACATATATTTTTCTCTAAAACCATAAATCATACTTACTATATTTTTCTCAAAGTAAATATATATTTTTTTCCAGAATTAAATACCAGCAAATATTTATATATATATATTTTCCTTTTTAAAAAAAAAAGCAAAACCCAACCCGGCAACCCAGAAGGTCGCGACCCGGACATGCACGCGGGTCAAACAAACCCGGATCTGCTCACCTCGGGTCAGCGGCGGCGGCGCGACGACAAGCGCGAGAGGAGGAAGGGCGAGCACACCAACAGCAGCGGCGGACAAGGGCGACTCCATGGGCGGTGAAAACCCGGGCGCGACGGCGCTGGAGGCCGAGCAGAGACGCGGGGAGCTGGATCCGCGGGTCAACGCTTGCCTGCAGCGCGTCTCGCGGCGGAAAGCGATGGTGAGGGCGGCGTTCAGTCGGCGACGGCGTGGCGAGCTCGATGGTGACAGCGGTGCAGCGAACGGTGGCGTGGAACTCTTCCTGGTGAACAATGCCGAGGCGGGAAGAAAGTGACAAAACTGTTCACCGGGTTTTCTTCTTTTTTTTTCCTTATTTTTCTTTTTTTCTTTTCTATTTTCGTTCTTTTTCTTCTTTTCTTTTCTTATTTTCTCTTCTCTCTTTTTTTAATTTTCTTCCACATCCTCTCCTCTCTGTTTCTGTTTTTCCGTTTTTTTCTCTTTTTTGTTTTTTTCTTTTTCTTTTTCTCCTCTTTTTTTCCTTTTTCTCTTTTTTTTCCCTCTCTTCTTTTTTCTCTTTTTCTTTTTCTTCTCCTCTTCTTCTCTTCTCCTGCTTTCCTCCTCTTTCCTCTTTATAATGTTGTACACAGCAGCAAAGGTGGCGCCGCCTTGCATTATTAAGGCGGCTCAATAATGCAGGATCGTGTCCAGACTGGACCAGAAAATAACTGATATACCTCCTTAGTTATATTTCTGGTGTAATTTTTTGATGATTCCGGGACCCGAAAAATACCAACTTTGGTCCGAAAAATCCACAGAAAAATCTCGAGCGCGGGAAAAACCTTGGTTTCGAAAAGCGATGCCCGATTTACCTTAAATTAATTACCCAAGATTAAATTCAAAGGTAAATCACTATATAACGACTTTTACAATTCCGATAAAAATCCAAATTTTACCTGAGCTGTTACACTTTTGGTGATAAACTTTTTACTCTAATATTAGTAGTCTGTCTCTTTGCTAGCCGAGGAAGGGAGTGAGCTTTGAGTGGAAATATCTCGACCAAATATCTCTCCCGTTTTATGAAAGGTTAAAGAATGAAAACGACCATGCGTCTACGAGGTAAGGATATAATGGGCCAACAAAAAGGCCGAACTGACAACCGGGCCTTGACAGAGCCAGCCATTAGGCTCATCAAGGATATGGACCTTGCCCACCATTCCCTAAAACTAAGAATGCCTGTTAAGACATAAAGGCAAGAGGCAAAATCATCAAGCATGAAGTCCTGTAACAAATTATTAGTCCTACTAAGAGCATTGGAGGTAATCAGAAAAGTATACAGCCAAGGGCCGGTTACATGATGGAAGGATTCATACATCGATATTGCATGTTCTTATTCACAAAAGGGAGCAAAATTGACCGGCATTTCCTACGCGTATACTCAGCTGCATACTGCTTCATGCATCACTCTGCACATTTCACAATTGGGGGGTCCATGAAGGCAAAGTTCTCAGGAAATGCAGTGCTCGTTTCCACTGCGGCCTCTCAGATATAACGATTCTCCTCAAAGCTGGCACCACTCCGGAAGCGAGAATCACCGAGTGATTTTCGTTGTCCATGCTCAGATTATACAGTATTGACAAGGCTGCCTCCACTGCCCTCTCATTACCACCTTCTATTATCTTCACCAAAGGAACTAATCCCTCTGCAGAAGCAACCTCCCGGGCGGCATCCAGGACTCCCTCGGAGATCATTCTGTTCAGCTCAACAACTGCAGCCTCCTGTGCTTCTGGAGAGAAAGATGACTTGAGCTGCTCTATTAGTCTTGGGATTGTCTCCTACAGAGTTACTTCTGTGGGTATAGGACTCTCCAGTTCTAGGTTGGGACGAGTTTCACCATACACATATCCAAGTTTAACTAGGGCAGCTGCCACCCACTCTTTATACTGGAGAGGAATGTTTGACTTCAGGATTTTACGAAGCAGTTCAGTGAAATGAGCAGAGTTTATGTTGCTGCGAAACTTATCCGAATCTAGAAGCTTCGTGAGCAATCTTGATGCTGCAGATGTTGCCATTCCTGCTTCAATTTGAAGAGCATATATTTCTGGCTGCTGATTTTCATCGTCAGATTCTGATCCTGTCCAATATTAAAGAATGTATACGTATGATTATACATATAGAGATATTGCATGCAGCAATACAAAATACTCATGCTGCTAGTCAGGGAGAGAGGCTGTCAAATTCAATACACTGTGAGTGCCCATTGTAACTCTCAACAAGGGGAACTTCATATTTTTGGAGGTGTAACTATATATATATATCAAAGATTTTTTTGCGAATTTTTTCTATCCAGCAATATATTTTGGTTATTCGAAAAAGCTACACTCGATTCAGCATAAGCATCATGGATCAATCCCAAGAAAACAACAACATGTTGATAAATATGGTCCAACTTGGGACTAAACCAAACAAATGCATATGAAATTTAACTCTAGCATTAAAGAGAATAATCTTCTATACCACTCAATATCTCTTGTTGGAAAACAGCATCCAAGCCAGATTCAATATTTACTGACATGATGGTGTCCATGTCAGAATCAATAATTGCCATGTACTCAAGGGTAGAAGCTGCTTTTGTTTGTAAACTTGGAGATGAGTGCTTCAGCATCTCAACAAGGCGAGAGGCGACATCAGAGTCCAGTACATCTTGCCTGCAGTGAGTGGATTTGCAGAATGTTAATGCAATTCTTACTTTCCTCATTAGTAAGCAAATAACAATAGTGAATTGCAAATCATAAAACAGACGATGGAACACCATGTTGCAATTTAGCATCCAGCAAAGACGCTGCTAAGGGTGAACTATATCTTTAGTACCAAATGGCCATTTGGACCATCAAAGTACTCTGGGAAGAATAGAAATATGACTGGAAGTGGTTACTTCTTTTTCTGTAAATATCAGTAAGGGGAGCATCCTCGAGTCCCCCTGAACTATTAAACCACTACAAAGCGAAAAAAACAGTTGCAACTAAGAAAGATAAAGGACTTAAGGCTTGTAAAACGTGATACATATGTCTATACCATATCTTTTTTACAACGCGATATAAAAGGCTCAACCACATCAAATTGATAAAAACGCTTGAAGTCCATATATATTTCTTTTCATTATTCAAGCACAAGAACGATGCTTAGTTTGACAGGAAAGCATGACAGGAAAGCATGCTACAGTCATCTCCAAGTATTTTCAAATCAAAATAATTTTATGTCAAGAACAGCATCGATCATTTTACAGTTAAATTTTAGCCAGTAACACTCAAATGATGTCAAGCACAGCTAACATGGCATGTGTTTGGGTCCACGTATCTGCTGGATTTCATTTGGTTATCACTTCTTCATGTTGGACAGCAGCATTACAGAGATAAGGATGCATTATCAAGTACATGGTCAAGAGTACATTGACCAACAAATAGCAAGTGACCTAATTTTGTGCACTCTACAGCACCATCAAAATTAATTACCTAAAAGGAAGGCACATTAAAGAGAACAGAAATAAAAGCTGAAGAAAAGACAAATGCTACTGCAAGAATATCAAAGCTACAGAAAATTACCTCGTGGTATTTGCTTCTGAAAGTGAGGTTTGGCTTCCTGTACTTGACCCATTAGAAGAATCAGGAGTTCTTGCAGCATCCAACTTATCTTTAAATCCATTAACAGGCCCATCATAAAACTGGAATGCGTCACCATAAAATAAGCCATTTGTCAAAACAAAGACTTGCCACACCAAATCAGGCAAATAGAGAAACATAAGCTTTGGCAGTGCCGCGAAAGATGATTCTTACCTCATTTCTTTGTCAGGGTCCAAGATTCGGGCTAGTAAATTCAAAGCCTGCATTGCACCAATCTGAGATGCCTGAAAAAGAAAATGAACGAAGAAAAAAAAGAAACTATGATAAATCCTGGAAGAGAAAAAGAAGAAGAATCAATTTAACCTTTTCCATCATGTTTTCAGGTGTTTCTGAGTTCTTTAAGATGTCGATCAATGGAGACATTTCACCTTGAGACTCAATAACCTGAAACTTACTGTAGCTGCATAAACAATGGAAAAAAATCAGCAAAATGTTGCCAAACGTCAAGATTGCAAAATTGGCACTTAATCTGAAACTAATGAAAAAGAAGAGTTGGAAATTGAGTTTAGGCTTTATGAGTTCCGACAAAATTCCACTTAGATGAACGTTTACTAGCAACAATGAGTTTATCCACCTCGATCTTGTCGTTTGTATGAACTTAATCATTTGACAGTAAAAATGCTTGTGTACTACAGTACTGTGGCATGTAAAGTGTATGAAGCAAAAGAACATAAACAGCACCTGATAGACAACTTATCCAAAGCCCCAACGACAGCAAATTTGATAGCATCATTTTTGTGACCCAATAGTGGAACCAAATTCTTTATTGCTCCAGCTTCCTTGAATGACTTCCGCGTGTGTTCATTGATTGCGGCATTAGCAATTGCCTCTGCAGCTCTTTTTATGGCCAACTCATCTTCAAGTCCAAGAATCAAAACCAATCTAGCAGCACCATCAATCCATGGCAAAAGTATAAATTGGTCATTGGACAGTTCTGTTTGAGACCGTCTCGGCTCTATAAGCCCATAGCGAGCAAGACGTTCCTGCCTTGCTCGTCCAATTATTCCTTTCTCCTTGGCTTCCTCTATGTTCTTATTCTTCATACTTAATCCTAGGAGCACTTTATTAGCGCCATACTTTGAAGGCTTATCATAGTAGTTAGTCAGAACGTTCAACCTCTGTGCCATCAGGGAAAGTAGGCCATGACTTCAAATTCGGAGTGAAAGATTTATAGGCAGCAGCACCAATCAGTGGCAATGGAATCAAACCTTCTTCTATTATAAGAATTCTGTAGTACTCATTCTTAGCAAGTTCTACTAGAGTGTTCAATGCTTCCTCCCAGATAACTTTAGCTTCGGGTTTAAATTGAGCAGTCAAGAACTCTGCCTGCATTAAATATTAGAGCAAGTCAATGCCAAATTGGCTGATAAATGATAAATCCAATAAAAGGTATAAGATAAAGGTCAAAAACACAGAGGCCGATAAATCCATAAAAACTTTTATTTGCAGGATATTTTTTTTCACAAATGCAAAGTCCACATTTCAAATGGTGACGACATGCGATAGTGAATTAAAATTGAAACAAGTAATGTCTACTTAATTCATGCGTAACTCTCACCAATTTAGGAATAACTCCTGCTTCCACCATGATGGGGTGGTTAGAGTGAGTCAATGCCAAATTGGCCAGAACCCCTCCTGCTGCTTCTTTCACTTTCATCTCTTCATCATCCAGGGATTTAACCAGTAATGGCAGAATATAACTGTTTGCAATTTTCTGTCAGAGTTTCTCATCTGCAGACAAATTCCACAGAGTACAAGTGCATTGCTCCTTCACCTGAAGGAATAAATACTTCAACTTTCCAACACCAGAAAGTACACTGGCTAGCATTTCCAATGATGAGATAGCTCTCCTATACGTGAGTGGCCAAAGAAGGTTGTCTGAGTAGAGCAGTTATCTCCTCTATAGCTCCACTTTCTGCAACCATATCCCTGTACGAATTTATAGATGATATCGATCGTAGAAGCCCGGCAGCTGCTTCAGATGCGGAAGTAGACTCAGATTGAAGAAGGTTAACGATGAGATTGATGCAACCCTGAAACTGCATGATATTATCAATGCACTTCCTCCCTTCTTGTGAATATTGCCATAGCGTCACTATGGCTTGTTCTCTATCGGAAGGATCATTGTCAAGACCCAGCATCCGAACAAGCAACGGCACATAACTTTCGCCGATACTAGATGACCCATGATTTGATTCTTCGCTCTTCTGAAACAAATTGAAGAGAGAGCATATACCAATCTCAATAAAAGCATTCTCGTGACAACCAGATAGAAAAAGAACACAATTTGCAATACAAAGAGCGTATTTTCTTCATTAATCCTATTCAAACGAACCCATTTCTCAATTACACACAAACATTATCGGGAAAACAAAAAGACGAGGAACAAATGAAAGATTACACTGGACAGCTGTTGTGGAGTGGCAGCAACTGCATCATTATCATCACCGGTGGCCTTTCTGAGAACTGTACCGACAAGGTATGAGCTTGGCTTGGAGATGGCATTTGAACCATCAAAAATACCAAATTGGGGGCCCGTAAAGACACTAAAGGAAGAAACTTTACGAGGTTTTCTCCTCCTGGGTTTTGTGGGTTTAACTGAGCAAGCGTAAACTTCTGCATGGATGTTTAGGATTGTGTTTTGGAGATAAGGGGGCTTGATATCTAATGGGGGGTACTGGCCGTTTTTGGTTTTCTGGCTTCTTCTCATAAATAATTTAAGGATTTTGGAGTTTTGGCTTTGAATGACAAAGGTTCTAGACTTCTGGTGCTGGAACTGAAGTGATGATCTATTTGTTCTTAACTATTGTCTGGATTTGCCTCCTCATTTTCGAACTTCTTATGGGTTGTTTAACACTTACCAGACAGTTGGCCGGTCTGTGGGCAGAGAAGATGAAAGGAATTGGACCCAGGAAGACAAAAGGCCTTAGTCAAGGACCCGTTTAAACTTCTTGGGCTAACTTTTAAGCCTGCAAGTTTCTAGACTGGCCTTTGAATATAATATAATGATAATCAAACTTTTACCAAGTGTCATGCAAGGGTTAGGAACTCGGGGATGGATGGTCCAAGGACGAGAAAAGGACCTCCCATATCCTATTCCTACTAGACAATTTCATCCTAAACCGTGTTTTTCTTTGGCCTTGAATGCACTAAATATTTGGAATTTTATAATCTAACACCTTACTGTTTTTCTTCTCTTTCCTGCCTTTCTAGCTATTGACATTACTCTGCACCCTATGCCAAGAAACTGGCCAATTTGACAGGTAAGGAAACTTAAAAATAGAGCTGTAACATGAGCTGCTCTTTCACCTTCCAAATCCCAAAGGCTTTGCCTTCTCTCTCTCGAGGCAAAAGAACTCCACTCCTCATTTCATGTGAACTAAAGCCATCCAACAAAAACAAGCTTGCCAAGGTAATTAATTTGTCTTTTTATTCTTTTCAAGTTACTCAAATTTTGTCTAAAGTTATACTAATTTTATCAGAAAGTTGCAAGCATCAGCACAAAACCTGAAGACAGCAATCATGTAAACAAGTTCAGCATGGCAATTCAACTTGGTGCGCTATTGGCTAGTGTAAGCATCCCTTCTTTTTTTTTTACATGGAATTCAGGTTACATTTATTGTAGTTGAATTTCAAGAAAACAAAATTGCTTCAGGTTGAGCAGCCAGCATTTGCACTTACAGGAGTAAATAACCCGGAAGATCTTTCTTGGATTTTGACACAATCAACAATTATAGCTTTCTGGTACTTCATCCTGATGCCAGTGAGTGAATTTTTCTTTACTTTTCTTCCAATAACCCCGTTCTTCTGTTCAATTTCCTTATTTCCTGTTGATGAAGATCCTAATTTATTATGTGAGTCATTTGTTTTTGTGATTGGCAGCCAATCATCACGAACTGGGTTAGGATAAGATTGTACAAGCGAAAATTCCTGGAGATGTACACGCAGTTGATGTGTGTCTTCGTGTTCTTTCCAGGGTAAGCTGTGTTTTTTTACCGCGTACTCAACACCACAGTTAACAGGAGACAGAATGTTTTTATTTATTATACAGTGTTTTTATTTATTATACAGTATACATTCCGTTTCCAAGTAACACCATTACATTATTTTCTCCATCTGCAGGATATTGCTTTGGGCTCCGTTTTTGAACTTCAGGAAATTTCCCAGGGATCCAACCATGAAATATCCATGGTCAAAGCCTGACCTTTCAAAAGTTAAGAACGGCTATCACAAGTATCCCTGGGCTACACCCGAAGATTATGACAATGTATAGGAATTGAGTTGGGCACTTTCAAAGGTTTACTTGTATATTTTATGTGCTAGCATGACCTGTTATCAAAACACTTTTAAGCTCAAATTTCTGCAGCTCCGCCAATTTGTTGTTCCTGGAAGCAATCACCCAAAGATTGAGGGAGAAATAAAAAATTGAAAACAAGGATCTCGAAATATAAGAAAACTTCCGTCAAATTCAAGCAAAAAGATGCATTTTTAATTTCAATCATTCTCTAGGCAGCAAAGCAATGGATATGCTCAAAACGTTAAAAACGTTAACAGATGCCTTGTGTAAGTTGTGTTCACTAGACAAGGAAACAGCTCTAGCTAGAGATCAAGTTTCTTCAGATATTTTAATATTGATTTGAAACTACTTTGTCGAATATAAGGATGGTCTATCAATATAAGAACCAGTATTGATAAGATGCACCTAAAATTGGATATCAAACCATCTCCCCCACCTTTATTCTATTCGCAGCTAGCATTTCTCGATGTGAGTTCCTACCGATCCATTGCCAATGTGTGAACATCCATATTGGATTTCTAAAAGCTGTCAAACTGCAAATTCTTTCCCTTTCTCTTCTCTTCAGAAATAAAGTCACAAAATCGACGAAAACTAGTCTTCTAAAGACAAAGGGTGGTGCTTTGCACCAACTGTTGCTGGCATAAAAGCATCTCACTTGGAGAGCTGAGAGAGTTGGGCGAGCTGCGAGTTAACAAATACAGATAGTTTGTCCCAGTCCAATGACTCCATGTTGGGGGACATAACCGCAGCACCAACAGCTAAGGCAACGACAGCAAAGACCATACCCTTCAAGCAACCATGGCCCCGTGATAACTTGCCCAATAAAATCTTACAGTACTTGTCTGCGTCCTTGAAGAGTGATTGGCGAGCATCATCTGCGCCACTCTCCAGTGCTTTCTCATTCTATATGCCAAAATGAAAACCAAAATTAGACACACAATATTGCTTCTAGATAACTATCAAGTACACAAGACAACAGATCAGCTTTTATTAACCAAACAGATAAGCTATAGATAGGCGTATGTAATTGGAAAGCACAGTCTCCTAACAGAAATTGCATTAGTATCACCTAAGTATATGCAAATGCTGAAAAGATTAAGGAGATTACCTTCTGCCTAAACTTCTTAAGAGTTTCCCTCAGAGGATCAACAGGAGCCAGCTTCACAGAGAGCTCCTTCCACTCTTCAGAGAGCCTCTTAAGAAGAACAACACTAGCTTCTAGATTATCCTCATAAACCTTCTCCTGTTCATATGGTTAACAAGCAGATTAAGGAGATTTGACAAGGGGCCCCAAAAAAGGAGAAGATACGAATATCTATCAGGATAGGAACAATTAAACAGAGAACAACTTACCCACTGCTTGTAGCATTCTGCATGTTGGGTAAAACACCAGATGGAAATACCAGCTGCTTCCTTGGATAACTCAGGAGTTTCTGTACAAGAATAGTTCGTATATCAACCTAACTTGAAGGCCTATATCTTTTTCCGAATTACATCAGGAATATTATAATACAATGGAAAAGGTAAACTAACTCAAGTTTCTTACTCTCTCCTGCTGCTTTAAAAGCAAAAATCAGTATCTGTTGTGCTACTTGTTTCATTGCTTTGCTTCCTGTAGCACCAGCAAGAGCCACCTCTTTTAGGGTGGGATACACAGCCTCAAACCTCTCAGTAGCCTGTGAAAAATCCCACATAAAAAAAAAAAGAATTAAGAGCACTGAATCCATACCAGTACCAGTTGTGACAATCATAGATAATATCTACCTTTACTCTAGCTGATGATGCAGGGAAGGTAACTCGCAGCAGTATCTCAAGAGCAGGAGGTGGAATTAAGCGCTCTCCCTTTCTAACAGCACCATTTACTAAAATTGTTCGGGCCTTGGGGCCAGACAAAATCCTGCAAGGAAAGAAATACAAAACCTTAATAAGTTATAGCAGTTACCAGATAAGCAATAGTGAGAAAAGAACCAAAAAGTTTGCATACTTCTCCACAAGCTGCAAAATGATATCCCTGGACTGTGGATTAGAACTTTTGGCACTCACTACAGGCAAGAGATTTTGTGACCATGCATATAAACCTACAGCCAAATCTCCTTGAGATGCCTACAAAATAACATTGGCATACTTATAATGAACAGATGGAGATATAGGCTGACAAAAGGTAGTCACACTAACACACTGAACTGCTGATCTGTTTTTGTTATTCACAAACCTGTGCTATCATCCATGCAATAACTGGCAGTTTGTCTTGCCCCTGATACTTGGAAGTTCCCCTCAATGTCGGTAATACACTAACCAAAGCATCAGGTTTCCGCCGCAACACCATTGCCAAAGCCACAAAGATCGCCACCTGTCATTTAACAATATGTCAACCTGAACTGAGATATAATTAATACTCAACAAACTACAAAGACGAAATAAGTAGTAAGTACAAAGTCGAAGTACGAAGCTATTTGAACCTAGAAAATGCAAGTAGATGGCATATGCTGATATTCTGAGACGAGAGAATATAAGCATGTATTCAAGGTCAAATGAATCTGATTGTCAAGGAGGAAAAAGGTAGATGTACCAAAACTATCCGGCACTCCTCTTCTATTAGCTAAAATTACTATTATACCCCGAGAAACATTGTTGTCATGAGAACAAACAGACAGTAAAACATTTCCCAATGGCACAGACTGAATGCAAGCATGTGCATTCCATGAGAATCTTAAATTTTGCACTTTGTACCTATGATGGGTCTTGAACATGCAGAAAAATTGATTTGATTAGACAAAAGATTAGGGTTAATTTTGCATAAGCTCAAAAAACATCTGTGCATATCAGCGCTTACTAGTAAAAAATAACACCATAGCCAGAAAGTAATTGCAACTGAGACTCCGAAAGGCACGCAAACCACATTTGGTTTGTTTTGTTGGAAATAGACGGTATTTTTCTTCAGAAAGTTACCTGAGATTTGGACGATGCTGGCTGTGTACCCTTTTTGGCGCCCTTAGAACCAGGTTGCTGACCGGCCAGGTCGGCCAGGATGGCGTCTAAAGACCACAGAACAAAGGAACCAAGTGCAGGAATAGATCTTTGGTTAATCCAATCTACTGATGTCTTATAAACATCGTCCAAAATATGAGAAATAGGGATCTGTTGAAAACAAAAGACAATACCTCACCTTAACAACTAGAAATGCCTAGTAAATCTACTATAGCACATATAAACATACAAGTGACTGGAATGAATATGGGATGACGAGAATTCAGAGGTATAAAATGAAGATGTACAGTGAATGGTAAAAGTTCCAACACCAAGGAATTAAAAAAAGATCAATAACGTCTAAAACAAACTTGCTACCAATTCCGCTCTTCTCGCATCCAGCAGAGTACATTTACTCAAAGAAGAAAAAGTTCATCAGAAAACACCAAAAAGAAAACTATATGAATTAAACTCGAATCAAAATGAAGCTTCAAAAAGTCTAAATCCACACAATCAATTACTCGTCGGAAAGCAAAAAACTCACATCAGCCAGTTTGGAGATTGGGTTCTCCCTGAACATCTTAACCCAGGGAAATTGAGCCGAAGTCACACCCGAAAACGCCCTGCCGAAGTAATCCGCAAACCTCATCAACTGTATCTCCTGCTGCCCTTCATAAGAACCCTACAGAACAAAGGCAAAAGCACACACAAACAAATAAGAAAAATAAAATGCCATTCCAAATCAGACCAATCACACAAAAAAAAACAAACTTTTGAAAAAAAAAACACAAAACCAAAATCAGTGACAACCACTCACCGAAACATCCGCCAGAAATGCCGCGAGATCCGACGCGTCAATCTTCGCGGCGGCTTCAGCCACACTGACCTTCGGCTTCTTAGGCTTCTTCTGCTTCTTCACCTTCTTCTCCTCCTCCACCCTCTCGCCGTCCTTCGCCCCGTCGCTATCCTCGTCGTCGTCCTCGTCCTCCTCGTCGTCAGATCGGCGATGCCTCGACCTCGCCCTGCTATCGGAGGCGGCGGCGGCAGCAGCAGCATTTGCCGCCTTCTGCGACTCCTGGATCCTGCGGCGGCGGTCCTCGGACTGCAGCTCCAGCGACCGGAACACGTTCGGGTTGTCGGCGACGGAGGAGGAGGGGAATCCGTTGGCCGACACAGCTCCGGCGGATTCAGCGGCCGGCTTCTTCTTCCGCTGGCGCTTGGCGTAGGTGACCTTCTGCCAGCCGTGATCGCTGTTGTTGGTGGCCGCGGCGGCGGCGGCGGAGGAGGAGGAGTGGGCGGCTTGCTGATCCTCGGGTACGGTTGATTCGTAGGAATCCATGGATGCTGTTTAGATCTTTTTTTGTTTTTGTTTTTCTGGCTTTGGCGTTTTTTTTTTTTTTTTTTTTGGCTTATTTCCAGAGGAGAAAAAGAAGAGGAAGAGAAAACAGAGAGTGGAAATAGGATACTGGTGATGCTTTTATCTGGTTGACTTTATTTAATTCGACCTCGGGTGGTACGGATTTGCAGGATGGCCATCCATCCACTCCAATTTTTTTTATATAAAAAAAGTTTTATCAGAATATCCCAAATCCAAATTTAAAATTACATGAAACATATCCGTCTAATTTTTTTTTTGACAACATATCCGTCTAAAATAAATGACCAAATCTATCCTTTTTTTGAAAATACGATTGATCTTCTGGATTCATGGCTGTTTACAATGCTTAATATTAGGAACTAAGTCTGAAATAAACTACCTTTCATTTCAAAGTGAACGATAGCACTACTTTGAGAAGAGACTTGGTTACGATATTTGAGCAAAAAATAAAATCTAGATTTTTTACCTGATTATATTTATTGGGAAGAAGCAAACATACACAACTTGCAATTTATCTAGATTTTTTTGAAGAAAATTTTATCTTGAGGAGAGGCTGTATTAGTCTAGGCTTAGAATAGATCACTCGACTTTTCCAACCCCTAAAAGGGTTATATATATATGTTTAATCCCTCTATTATGTCGAATTGATAAAAATAGTCTCTTTATGTTAATTATGATTAATTGGATCTTTTATTTTTTTAAAATGATAAAGTCGGTCCCATGTCTGGATTAATTCATAATTAGCTAACATAGCACTGTTTAAGCACTTATTTAGGCTCTACATGTTAGAAAAATGAATTTTATATTATTTTCTTATCTGACATATAGGGCCTATATTTGCCACATCAGCTAATCAAATATTAAATCAGACTTTGGGACCAAATTTATCATTTAAAAAGAGTAGGGAGACGTAATTAATCTTAATTAGCATAAAGAGACCATTCTTATCAATTCAATATAGTAAGGGGACCAATCATATACTTAACCCAAAAAATTATATAAAAATATAAAAAAATCTACATAAAGCAAGGATGTACCGGAGATAATATATATTCTCTGTTATTAAGTTTCCAAAATTTTAAAAATATATTGCAAAAAAAGGAGGAGAATAATTACAGGATCAATATAAAGTTTTCAAAACTTATTTATCATCAAAACTAAAAAATACGGATTTTTATAAGTTATAAATTATTTTTTAAATAAAAATGGTGAAAGTGACAAACTAAAACTGAAGCGCCCCGACCCGTATTTACCGTACCCGGTAAACGCGTGCCGGAACTGTCCTTACTACAGTGGCAGACAGTACTTACAATATAAAATAACAATACAAGCAATCTCCAAATACCACATCCGTCACCCGTTCTCGGGGACCATTATTCAAGCCACAACGGCAGTAGCAGAAACATAAAATACATAATACAGCAAAGTAAGTAGTACAACAACACAACAACATGTAAATTACAGCAACATATAATAATCAGCAGCGGAAGACTCAGAATGAGATGCAGCGGAGGTATGGATCCAGAGTCTGGTGGAGTGGAAACAGCGGCTGGCCGAACCACGTACCTGTACTACGAGCAACTCATCCTACGGGATGAAACCCCGCATGCAAGGGGTGAGTCCGAAGTGCTCACCGACGAAGGATAAACAGTAATATGAACGCAACACAATACTTTTGAAATTAAATTCCAGCAAAAGACATAACAGTGAAACAATCAGAATATAACTGAGCCAAGACCAAAAGAATAATTACTTTTAATTCCAATTTTATCTTCCGGGCCCCGTCACTGGACAAGCTAGGGGTTAGACCTGGATATCAACATATTTCGGGTGCCAGACCAAAACCAAAAGAACCCAGGGATCGACATCCCAGAAATACGAACCCAGGGATAGACATCCCAAAAATAATCATGGGATAGACATCCCAAGTATAGACATGCTTCCACAAGAACCCAGGTCATGGCCACCACGAAACAGTCTTTACCCATCGAGTCAAACCTCTACTTTCCACGTGACAATAAAGTCGTCAACACAACTTCCAATTATCCAATTATCTTATCATGTCGGTATATTCACACTCAACCAAACAACAGCCATAACAATATTACCGAAATCAACTCATTTGGCTCAACAGTTCAATCAGGCAAAATAATCACAGAAAAACAAACACAGCATCATGTGCAACATATCAAAGGTTATCCATCCTCACCTTAGCCGATTTCCCTACTCCTGAAAGTCCTCAAACTGTCCCGGCTCCGGTTCCTCGGGAAACTATTCGTTATTGGCTCCTATATGGCAAATAATAACACATACTCACATAAGATGCATACAAATGCAGATGATGCTACACCGTAATAATAAAGCTAAACTGATTCGTTTACGACCCGACGAACCCCGTTATCATCATCATTCACCTTTTTTTATTCCTGTGTCAAAGTACTATACTATATTTATATCCGGTTATTATTCCGGTATTATTTTGATAATACCCTTCCCTAATTGTTATTAGCATTTATTTCCTTTCCCAAAAGTTTTATTACTATCTCTTGAAAATATAACATATGCTTATTTTCCCAAAATACTTTTATAGTACATATATTCTTTCCTATAGTTTTTTTTTTTTAACAGGATAACTATAATACTATGTATTTACCTTTTTCAGGATTTACATATTCCATATACCCTTCCCAAATATTTTCTCAAAGTAGCTATTATACACCATTTATGTATGTATTTCCCCTAAATTATTTTTCCAGAATATACCTTTTTCCTCAAATTATTCCCCAAAATATTATTTCCATAAATTGCTTTTATTCTCCTGAAAATACTATTATTATTATTATTTATTATATTTTTTTCCATAATTAATATTCCTCTCTTTTTTTTTCAGATTATTCCTCTCTCTTTTTCCTTAAATTTTGGACTGGGCCAAGGTCCAAGTCCAAGCCCATAATGCCTAACCCAATACTAGCCCAGATTAAAACCAACCCAACTCGTACCAAGCCCAACTTCTAAAACCCAAAACCCAAACATCCCTAAGTCCAACACTTAAACCCAAAGCCCAAAGGTAAGCCCAGGCCCATGTGAATAGTGCAGCAGCCCATGCACAATAAAAGACAGCCCATGCATGGACTGTTCATCTTCTTCACGGGACTTACCTGTGCGACGCAGCACGGCGAGACGACGAGCGAGGCGGCACGGCGCAACGAGCAGGCGAGGTGGCGTGAGCGGTGACTGGCACGGGGAGGGGACGAAGACGGCGGCTGCTGGTGTTGCTGGTGAAGGGCGGCAACGTGAGGAAGGAGAGGGGGGGTGATGCCGGCTCGGTCGGTGGTTGCGTCGTGGGATGTGGACAGCTGCTGGTGGCGCGTTGCGTCGAGGAAGACGAGCTGGGTGCTTCCTGAGGCGGCGAGCGGCGAGAAGAAAGGAAGGAGATGGTGGTTGGTCACGGTGGCGGTGGCGGTGTGTAGTGGTGAGGTGGCGGCAGCGGTGTGTTATGTGTGTTGTTTGTTTTTTTAAGAAAGGAATTAGCAGCTACTATACTAAGTGCAGAGAAAGAATAGACAAGTTCTAAATTGTTTCTTAGAGTGGGTGTTTGGCGTGTCTGATGATAGGAAATCAGAGTTTTATAACAGGTAAAAGATGAGCAAAATATTGAAGAAGATAGGGGGATAATAAAAAAAACGTTGTAGTGCTCCACTTGTGGATAATGGAGCTGTGATAGTGCACACTCACAATTGAATAAAAGAAAGAATTTGACCCAGCAAAAGGTCTATTGTGCCCCTCCAACTTCCTTTGGTTTCCTAACAAACTCAGGGGTATAATCGTCATTTTCTAATTCAGAAAATTCCAACTCGTCACGGAAATTCCGCAAAAATATCCGGGATATGGAGTGAAACTCGGAATCGGAATCCGTTGCTCGGTTTACCATGAAATAATTACCAAAATTTATTTCCATATGATAAATTATTGTACAAAATCCTTTTACAGTCCCGGTAAAAATATAAATTTTACCCGGGCTGTTACAAAAAATGTTAATACAAGTGAATAAGAAAAATAGATTCTAAAAGATAAATTGATAAAAATGGTCCCTTTACTCTTTTAAAATATTAAATTGGTCTCGCCCAATTAATTTTTAATTAGATGACATGACACTTATAAAGCACTTATGTGGGTCTTATATGTCTGAAAAATGAATTTTATATTTTTTCTAACCGATATGTAGGGTTCACATTTGTCACGTTAGCTAATCGTGGATTAAGTAAGACATGGAGACTAAATTTATCATTTAAAAAGAATAAAGGAATGCAATTAATCATAATTAGCATAATTCGGTACAATAAGGGGACTAATCATATATTTAACCCACCCCTAAAATGATTATTACAGAGCACGGTAAATGGGGTTTGAACAATTAATTACTAGTCTAACTCTATGAACAGTATTATTAATTCAATAATATTGTTTTTGGGCATTTTTTTCCCCATGATATTAATTTATATTGTCCAAATCCAAAACTTGTTCAGTGGGGTGAAAACCATCCGTACGCATCTAGGGGCAGCATAACAACCCCATCTTTGTCGTTATGCAAACGCAATAAAAGACCCTCTAAAAAAGAAACTAGATGCTCTGAAAAAAAAAAACACAAAATGCAATAGAAGAACTAGAACCAATCCAAATTCATATCACACAAATTTGTCTTTTCGCCCGGGAATTTTCTTTTCATTAGTTCAGATTTTCCCGGGAGATTTTGGCTGTGCTCCTCTGTTTCTTTGGACGTCAATCATTTTAGAAGTACATCTAACCCCGCTAATCTAGTAAGATATCGGAAGAATCTATGTCCCCAGCGAGGAGTAGAAACTAGAAGGAGCAGATAGTACTGATTATACTTTTAAAAATTTTGTTCCAAGTATCTCATGTTAGATTCACTTGCTGCAGACCAGAGTAAAAGAAGAAGGGATGAGACTTTCTAAAGGGTTAAAATTTAGTGAATCTCGGTGAAAATGGGGGGTCTTATTATTTGGAATGCTACTGTTACTCAATGAGTCAAGAGTCGCAGAAGGTGGCTGGCTGGTAGTTACGTGGGCTGTGGTCAAAATAAAGCCAGGAAATGTGAGAATGGAGAGTGACTAGACATTAGAAGAGTAGTAGATAAATATGACTGTGGGGTCTTGAAAGCAAAGGGGCATCAATGTCAAAAGCATTTATGATAATCCAGAGTATGTAGCTGGGTTTCAATTAAATCTTTCTCATAATGCGTTTTTTTTTTGTTGGTCTTGATTTTTATTTCTTAGTCCAATACAAAAATCAGGGTAGGTGGTGATGGTTTAAAATCCTTTACCTTTCACAAATTTGGATTAAAGGGCGAGAATCCAATATGGGGTCACTGCATTTTAATGTGTTTGTTTGGTATGTGCCTTTTTCTTCTTTGAAACTCGATCAATGTTTTTAAGGATTGGGCGATACAAAAACTAGGTTGCATTCACTGTTATCCTTATCGATGGATGTGATTTGCGACGATTTTATTTCTGGATATGGACTTGTGACACCAAAGTAGAGGATTAGGATTATTGAGCTTTCAAATGTTGGCACTTAACCCTATTTAGTAATCCTCTTTTAACCCCATTTTACAGATGTTGGCACTTAACTGCACCAAAATATGATTGGCTATCTAGTTGTCATTTTTATATGAACGGATTACTTGTCATTTAGTTTATGGTTTTTCCAATACGCAGATGGAGAAGGGAAAGGTGGGGCATGCTCACGGGATTTGGACCCGGAAATAAGAAAAAAGCTCAAGAAACCTAATTGCATAAGCATGACATAGGAAAAAATATAAAATTCGTGGAGGTAGGAGTGATGATAAAAAATTTAATTTTGAAAATTAAAAATGAAAATTAAAGTTGATGTGGATGTGGATGATTAATAAAAATTACCCAACAAAATAATACCACCTAAGTTTGTAAGACTCCTTTAGTAAAGAAAAGTCTTTATCCCTCTAGCATTATTGAAAAAAACTTATGAATCTCAATTCTCACATCAAAGGTGTTTCCATTCACATCGCTATGTTTAATGCTATCGAATCCTTACGTTAAGCATGGAATAAACAGCACAGGCCAACTCTCAAACGGGGAGAAATTAAGAAGTTTTTACTTTACCCATTTGGGCTTTGTTAACGAGACCATTATTAGAGAAGACTTCCAAAGATGAAAGGTTAGTCATTCTCTCATCATGGAACCATTGGTTTTGAACACTCGTCATGGAACCATAAAAAAAAAAAACTTGGTACCTCCTTACCCTATTGCATCCGCGATCATTTTCAAATGTTTTATTGGGCATATGGATCTGGGTTATCCTTGAATCTTGGGAAGTTTGTTTGGGTAGCCCAACCTAAATTCAGACAAAGCATGGAGATTACATGACTAGAAACGAGAGTGTGAAAAACGAAGGGATTTCATTTTACTGCGGGACGCCGCAGTTGCATTAAACTTGAGAAAAGAAAAAAAGGGAAAAAGCCTAAAGAAAGAGATCATAAATGCCCACAGCTACGGGTTCGGCCCAACAATCTCTAGCCCAATCTAAATGGAAACCCTTCCAACTCGTACCATGCTGCGGGTTAGACGTGGATTTCAAAGTCCATTTCTTCTTCACAAAGAAAATATCAGCCTAACATTTACCAAACCATATGGCCTAATCGCATGGGCCTCGTAGAAGGCCTGGGTATTCGATAACTGGGTAGGGCATGCTAAATCAAATTAGTTTTTTTATTTATCTAAGGAGGAGGAAAGAAATTTTTTTACAAAGCGAAAAAGCTGGTATTTAAAAGCTACATATCTTTTGACAAAAAAAAGAAAGAAAAAGAAAAAGAAAGTTGAGAGAAACTTGTTAAAGTTAGCAGACGGTGACCCAAGACGCAAAAACGAACCCACCCTCTTCAAGACAGCTTGGCATTCCAAAAGTAAAACCCACCGGTGACGAGAGCAAATTTCGAACTTAAACAGAATTGCGAGGAAGCCGGAGCCAGCTGTCACAAACTCTTCAGTGACGACGGTTATTAAAATCAAAAACGCACTGTCTCTCTTCCTTCTCAAATCTTTCCCGCTCAATTAGTTTCTCTCACTTCACTCTTTCTTCGCAGAAAAAAAAAAACCTAAAGCTCACAAAAAGATCCTAAATCCCTAATTTTTTCTCTGTTTCATGAAAAAACTCGATCGAAATGTACCTTGCGTGCTTTTATCGCGTCGAAAAGCAGATAACTAAGAATCGTAGGATCTTCAGATCACTGTGTTTCGATTACGAAGAACTGAAGACAGCTCTAGAACACGAGCGTTGGAATCTTCCCCAGAGGCAGCTACGATTGGAGAGGCTAGGCAAGCGCATCGAGAAGATTGAGGAACAGTACTGCAGGCTCGAGTTGGAGGAGGAGTTTTTGTTGTTAAAGATAGTTGGCCAGATCGTGGAGGGGGCAGCCGCTGTTATTGTTGATTAGGTTTCTGTTTTTGTGTGGTAGTGTAGCTGCTTTTAGTTAGTTGTGGTGTCCTGTGATTTTGTGTTCGTGGTAGTATTCGTTAGATAGCTTGAGTTGTTGTCTTCGGTTTGTTCTTCGGTTTGTGTTCGCGTTTTTCTTCTCTCTTAAGGTAATTAATTGATAGATATAAGTTAATTTCTGTTGTTAACGATCTTGTTAACTAATTAGCGGTCTAACTATTGCTCTATATGCGTTTAGGTCGGTGAATTCTACTAAATCGGTATGGAGCGGTCCTTTCAACACTTTTTTCTATTGGTGGCTTTCGCTTTGTGCTTCAAAGGTAACTAATCGGACTTATCTCAACGAATTTCCCTAATTAATTTTCATTATTAGCGTTATTTTAGCTGGATTTGATGGTATTATCGCTAATTTGAGGATTGAGGCACGTTTGCCCTAATTTTTTTCGTTTGTTGCGATAGTAATTAATGACGTAATTAATTCGCATAACTCATCCTTTTGCCCCCCCCCCCCTTTTTTTTTTTTTTTTAATCTCTCTTGCTTGTGATTTTGCGATCAATTTCACTATTTTGACCTATTACGACTCCTTTTTTTTTTTTTATGCTAACTATTACGACTCCGTTACTGTAGGGTGTGGTATTGTTACAATGGATCTGGTAACTGATGAATGTTTGTTGACGGATGTTAACGCATTTAAGCCCCTGGCGCTGGCTTTTTCTTCACAAGTTGGGCTTCCTGATGCCAGAGGTCTGATTCCTGGCATGAATGGTGTAGGTTGGGAATTTTCCATGGCAAGAATTTTTTTCTGGTCTGAGATTATGATGTGGCAGTCTGTGGTTGAAGTCGGGTTACTAGAGGATGGAGATGTTTGGTTAGAGGGCACCACTGTTAATGGTGCGGGTAGGAGGCAGAGGCAGAGGCAGAGGTGTGTTGCGGGAGGCACTGGTTTAGGTTGGGGATTTTATAGGTTGACAATTGTTTTCAGGTCTGAGCTTATGATGTGGCAGTTACTAGTTGAGGGTGGAGAGTTTTGGTTGGAGGGGTCTACGGTTATTGGTGGAGGTAGGAGGCTGAGTGGTGGAAAGGGAATTGCTGTATCTGAATATCTGCCATATGTGAGGCAACATCCAAGGATAGAAGGGATTCAGTGTGCTCTTGGTGATTCTGCCAAAGATCCTGGAATCGCTGACAAGTATGTTTCAGTGGATAGCACTTTTCTTCAATTTTATGTGTACCATGTGCTCTAACTATCCTTATCATTCTAATTTTGTGCTATTTATGAACGCAGTGCTAAGGCCACCATACTTGAGTCGACTGGGGACCTGGTTCTGGTTGGTGCAAAGAGAAGAGTTGATATAGTTGATTCTGCAATTGCTCTCAGGACTGAGCTCATGAAGTTGGATTCAGAAGTTGAAGACGGATTATTAGAGGCTGGAGATTTTTGGCTGGAGGGGTCCACTGGTAATGGTGCAGGTAGAAGACAGACTTGTGTTAAGGGAGGCACTGGTACTAGGCAGGCAATTCATGTGTCTGATCATTTGCCATATGTGGGGGAAGATCTGAGGATAAAAGAGATTCAGTATGCTCTTGGTGATGCTGGGAAAGATCCTGAAATTGCGTGCAAGTAAGTTTCATTTTGTTACATTTTGTGTCTACCATGCTTAACTTGCCCTCATCTTGCTTATGTTTAATACTGTTTGCATTCTGATTTTCTATGAATACAGTGGTAATGAAATTTTGATGGCGGGGGCCATGCTTCAGTCGACTGAGGTCCAGCTTCGAGTGCACAAGCAATTTAGTGCAAAGATACTTGCTAAAGTTGATTCTGTAGATAATGTTTTGGCAGCATGCATTCTCACCTATACTATACTAAGGTAATGTCTTTTCTAATCATTGAAGCAACCTTCTTTGATCTTTGGAAATTTACAGTATCCTGATTGTTGGAGTTATTATGAATGTGGGTTTTTAAGTTAAAATGAGTGAATATATTTGATGATTGCTTTATATAACAGATTGAATTATTGCAGGATACTTGTTTTCCACCCAGCAAACCAGCAATCAGGATTGCTAATCCTCCAGCCAACCAATGCAGTGCTCAGCTTCAGAACATTGAAAACTGTACATGGTTAAATTCAAGTTGTAATCCGCAGATGATGAATCTTTTTTCCTCAGTACACTGAGCTGATACAAATATGAAATTAGTATACACGAACAGAAAATATGCATAAGGAGCTTTTGCCCATTCAAATGTACAGCAGTATTAGGAGGCTCAATATCATACCTACAAACAGTTTATCATTTAGTTGTACACGGAGCTATTACCTGTTACATGTTACAATTGTTGTGTAATTCCTCCAATTACGCGAGGTGAGATGACTTGCTATATTGCCATAGTGTAAAGCTGTTTGAAGTTTGGCATATTGTGCTATAAGCCTATATTGATGTTATCTCACAGTGGATGTGCAAATTAAGCAGACTGCACAATTGCACATAACTTCGATATTTTAAAAATCACTATAATCAGCTGCCCCTTTGACCCACCAAATTCCTCACTATATAAACCCCCCATTAGGGCCATTACCCTCCATTCCTTCCAACCAACAAACACGGTAACCATTTCAACTAAAAGAACCTAACCAACAACCAATCTCCGCTCTATAAGCAAAACCCTTCTCTCAAATCTTGAACAACCTCTTGCCTCTTCAAGGCAACCCAATATGGGGAACTAATATCACCAAGATCCCGTCCCCGTCTCTCTCTCCCTACGCTTTCTTCTTGCCCCCTCTGCCGTCTTCCTCCCCCATCCTCCTCTCCCTACCCTCCTCTCCTCCCTCTAACCCCCTCCACTAAGTTCCCTCCCAAATTCATCCCAACCTCTTCATCTTCCAAAAAAAAAAAAAAAAACCCCACTCATCTCTCAAACTCAAATCTTGAACAACTTCTTGTCTCTTCAAACCCAAATTGGGGAACTACGTGTCTTGCACCTTAGCCACACCCTTGATCAAGAATTCCAACGCGGCAAGGGTTATCTTCCCCGGCGGCGAAGTCAGGCAGTTCGGTGAGGGCAGATGCTAGAGTGTCCTAGCTACTAATGGGAACTACACATAGGCAGGAGATTCTCTCATCATTTAGTGCCGATGAAGATTTGGAATTTGGGGCAATGTTTATATCGTGTTCCCAATGAAGAGAACCAGTCCTGTTGTTGTGGCCGCAGCTGATATGGCCGTCTTTTTCATGGCTGCTAACTATGCGGCCAAGAGGATATCCGGAGGGAAGAGCAAGATCAGGGTCTTGCCGGAATCCGGCGGTGTACGCAACGTCCAATATCAAAGTGGGCGGAAATTGCTTTAGGATAAGCTACCCGAAATGCTTTCTTACATAGGGAAACTTCCAATTTTTTCAAAGTGCAATAAACTGGTTCACAAGGAAGTGGTGATCAGGAAGGAGCAGGATCAAGATTGAGTTTGGAAGGAGTTGAGGAGTTGCAAATGTAGGAGTACAAGTACAGAGGATCTGTGTTTAGATCGAAGAAGCCCATGTCGGAGACTATAAAAGAATAATTTTATCAACCCTGTGGATTGTAGATCAGATATATGACTGGCTCTTGTGGTTAGTTGTTAATTTTTTTTAAAAAAAAATTATTCATACACTTCTCGGCTAACAAAAGAGGAGGGGGTTAATTATGACTTGCAGTTATTACATTATAAGGAATAGGAAGAATTGGATCTTTGCATGTTGCCGGGCAGCTGCCAGCAATCATGTTTGTGAAAGTTCTCGTAGGAATTCGTTCAACGAGATTCCTTGCAAATATATCGATTTGTCATGTACGTATCTGTAGTTCTGTGATTGGCAGCTCCAGATTTATAATAGGTGGAGTATTTTTTCCACAAAAGATCACGCTTGAAGGTTGGGTCTGGCTTTTGTAGATGGAGTCCACCCCAGCATGGATGGACCAAATTGAATCTTGCCCTCCATGTTGACTCTGATTCTCAGATTGTGTTTGCGGGTGGTGTGCTAAGAGATCATTGTGGGAATTGGTTAAATGGCTTTCAGGCGAAACTTGGCCCTATAGCCTGTTCAAAGCATTCAGATTAACCATTCTCAGAGCTCTTCAGGTTTTGGCCAACAGGAGGTTCCATAGAGTTTTAGTGGAGATTCCATCCAAAGAAATGGTGGAATGGATGACTGAGGAACTGTATCAGGAGGACATTTTGGATGAGTTGTCGCAGGAGCTATTGGGTGTTTTACAGACAAACACTGACTTTTCTTTTGATTACATTCAGGAGGAGGCTAACGTTGTAGTTAGTTTGTTAGCTAACAGTACTCCTGATATTTTGCTTTTGAACTATCCTCCCTCTGTAGCTACAAATTGGTAATTTCTCAGATATAAAACCAAGACTATTAATTAGAGGAATCCTGGAGGAAGTTTCCTATTTATTGCATGTTCGAGCGGGAATCCGTCGTAGACCAATTCTAATATATGCCGTAAACAAACTTGCGCCAATATTGTCTGTCATATATATTTGTTGTCAAAAATAAAACCGTCATATTTTGCATATAATTAATAATCAGCCATCAGATAGCTCTGCTGTTACTTTCCGCGCTTGAAACATAAATTTGGTATCAAATGGTTTTTTTAATCGAATGGTTATCAGTCTATCATTCGTGATCATGTAATAGAAAGTGATATCAGAACTTATATCAAGAAATTAAGTAGAAAAGATAAACATAGATGGGTGAGGTGAGGTCATTCTTATCTACACATCTTTGGCTGCATGCTAAGTCTAATATGACGGGAAGAAATCGGCAAAATATTATACTTTGTCTACATGCTAATACAAGGGATTGGCAAAATATTATACACCGATTCTTTACCAAAATTTGAGAAATAAACTTTACTCTTCAATTCAATGCATCAAATCCTTGGAGTCTCAAAAACATAAAAGACAATACGCAAATTCCATGATTATTATTATTTTTTTTATTTCAGGGAAGGAAATTAAATTACTTTTCCTTATCTTCAAACAAAGCCGGGACCGTCAATCAATCCCTTACTTATTTCGTGATACACCAACTTTCACACGTGATTAGTTATGGGCATCAAATTGGAGTCAAAAACTGTGGGAACAAAGAAGTGTTCTTGTTTAATTGAACATCGGCGCCATACTGGGGCGATATAATTTTCTTCTTTCTGGGGGATACTAGCGTACCAAATTCATGAAACGACGGTCATGGAACTGATCCGGTCAGAGCGAGGCTCATTGGGCCTGTTTTATAAAAAAATATTCTGATGGGCCCGCAACACCTAGGACGGACGATGTTATTTTTTCTTTCTGATTCCATTAGGCCGGGTCTTTACTTGTTTTCTTCATAATCCTCTCCAACTCTAATACATATGTAGAAGCATTCTTCTTTCTGTTTAGAACTAGGATCATGTACTCTGTTTTTTCAATGCCAGTAGAGAGAAGTTCAGGTGGGGTGCCCTGCGAAATAGGACAGTAACCTACAACTACAAGGTAGTACTGAAACTGGCAAACTCCTCTAGGAGAAAGACTGAAGTACGAATGTTGTTGAGCTACTGTGATTGCTAGGCTAATTTAGGTATGTGCGTGAATGATACTATGTTTCTAATCGGGTTGGGAATTCATTCATTGAATTGAATTCAGTTTTGCACGTTGGCAAACTTCGAAAGGTCCCGTGGTTCGGTGGTTGAATTCTAATGTTTGTTTGGAGAAGAATTGGTCGACGTATCCAATTAGTTCCTGTTTGGCTGTGATGAGAAATATATTGATACATAGTTTATGATCATCTTACACATTTCTAGTTTCCACGCTTGTAATTAAGCTAGCCGTTAGTATGACCAATATTTGCTGGCATGGCAAAAAATATATCAAATAATTTTATTTTAAACTATGAATTTTTTTGACTCCTAATTATCGGACTAACTAATCAATTTTTTACCATTGTTTTTCAAGCAAGGGTTGGATTCAATCCTTATTTAATTCATGAAGCATTAAATAATTTGTGGACCGGTCTTGATAGTAAACTTGATAATAATTTTTAATTTACACTAATTAACTCTATAGGTTTTAAGAGCCGGGTCGAATATCAAGATGAAGAGAATGCTAATATATATATATATATATATATATGTATATATAGATAAATAGATCTAAAACATTGTGAACTTCCAATTAATGTTTTTTTCCTCCTAGCATTGATACTATAATGTTCACTCATTGACCTTTTTAGGGTGATAATTTGTTTTTCTTTTTGTCAAAAGATGATGATTAAGTTCTAAGAAAGGTCACCTGATGCAAAAAGGTTACTTTTTCCCTAGCGAGTTTTCTCTCTGTCATCAACAGTGAGCTACAGTAGAAAAGAAAGAACCAGCGACACCATTTCCAATCTCCACCACCATCTCCGGCGAGGTAGAGCATGGCGAGAGGAGCCCAACTTCCCCCGGTGTGACGCCTCGCAACCAGTCCCATCCACCGAGTCTCCATAACGACAGGCCTGCAGCACCAGATCGAGGTTGAAGACAAGCGAGCCGCCACACGCCGCGCCTCTGGCGCGCGTGCCACCCTCTCTCTCCCACTCTTTGGCCGTCGCAGCCATGGACGAACCACCGGAGGCCCTGACGACAGCTGTCCTCCCTACTGGTCGCAACTCCCGACCCCAAAGAGTGACCTCCAGTCCCGTTCACCGCCGACGGTCCCGATCCCGTGAAGTGGCTGCCTCTCCTCCCACAGGAGACAGGCTCCGGCCATCCTCACCCCCTGTTCCGACAGACCGGAGCTTCTCCACCCGACTCTACCACCGGCCCCTTTGTACCTGACCCTCCCTCGTCCCCCACCGTACAGCACGGACCACCAATGGTCCAGGAGCTAGAGCGCCCGATCTTAGCTGCCGCGGCCCCCGGCTTGCCTGAGCTCCCGTCACTACCTCAAACCGACCAGGAGAACTCAAAGACTGCCGACCCAGATGTGCTCATGGAGGCAGCCAGGCCTACGTACCGAGACTCTCTCTTTGGCGGGCCTAATCCTTTGTACCAATCAGACCCTTGGGAAATCGAAGGCGAAGCCGAGTACAAGGACGGTGATCTGATTGTGTCCCATATTGCAGGCGTGCCTAACCTGGAGTTATCCGAGCCGTTCAAAGCTCGCTTAGATAAACAATGGGAGAATGCCGTAGTGGTCAAACTGTATGGGCGAGCCATCGGCTACAAGGCCCTCCACACCCAATTGCAAACCCTTTGGAAGCCAACCGGGGCGTTCAAAATTTTAGACCTCGAAAATAATTTCTACTTGGTGAGATTCTGGGCACCCCAAGACTTCATTCATGCCTTGACTGATGGTCCCTGGATGATCTACGGGAATGTGCTGAGTGTGCAACCATGGTCCCCCAAGTTCCAAGCTTCCATAGGGAAAATCAACTCGATCGTGACATGGGTCCAGTTCCCAGACTTTCCGACGAACCGGTACCATTCTAGGATTCTCAGACAACTCGGAAACATGGTGGGCCGAACGATTAAGCTCGACGGTAATTCTTCTAACCCCAGTCGAGCTAAATTTGCTAGAGTCGCTGTATGTCTGGATTTGACCAAGCCTCTTCAAGGTACAGTGCACCTGGAAGGCGAACCCATAAAGGTTGGCTATGAAGGGTTGCATAACATATGCTATATTTGTGGTCATTTGGATCATAGTATTTTAGCTTGTCCGGAAGCTCCACAGGTTCCGAAAGGCGAGACAATGCCCCCAGCTGCACCCACAATGTCTGCAGGGATGTCGGCCACCGTGGCAACTAATGGGAGGGGGGAATGGATGAATGTCCCCCGGAGGACTAACCGCTTCACTCGACGTCCGTTCACCAGCCCCTCGGTTCCCCCCATAGTCCCCCATACCAGAAATGCAACCAATAGGTTTCATATCCTGGAGAGTGCTCGCTCGGAGGAGCCACCGGCCGTGCCGACCCCCGGCGCAACCACACCTACCCCAATGGCGCAGACACAACCCATTGCTCCCACAGTGCCAACCCATGCCATTGCCCCCCCTCCGCCACAACCAACCGTCAGCGACAACCAAGACCAGCCTGAACCTACCCCTGACCTACCTACACTTCAAGATTTTATCGGAGAAGGTTCCCTCAAAAGGTCCAAAAGTAAACTTGCTACCCGACTCGCCAAACAGACCACCAAAAAATCCCAACCTCTGAAACTCTCAAAGCTCATCTCCAAAGATACCCCTAAGCGTCAATCCCTCCAAGATGTTTCTAATGTCAGCACCTTCCCGCCCAACATAGATGTTGTCCAATCTTCCACCGGACCTGTCAACTCCCCAGTTCCTCCCAATGCCAATTACCCTGTTGTTTCCAACAATTTTATCCACTCAGCCCCTCCTCGAACCCGTAAACACCAAAATCATACGGCGGTGGTTCTTACAGAAGACGACCATCGTATGGTCTTCTCTCCAGGTGCTTCCAGCTCGAGTGTAGCAGGGGACCAACCGCCGGATACTTTCCATCCTCGCTGACCACACTACCCTGGTCCTTGTTTCATCAGTCATTATAATGTGATGTTCTGTATGTTGGATGCTTTTCCTGTCCCGCACATCGGGATGTTGATATATTCTCATGTTGGTTCTGTATTGCTATCAGCACGTCTCTTGTATAAGATAGGAGTCGATTTGAGCTACCGACTTCTAACCATGTACCCAGCTCACGTATATTTTTAATATACTTCCCGGTTTCGACCAAAAAAAATGATGATTAAGTTAACTATCTACAAAACAATTGTATATCCGTGGGCCAGACAGTAGCAAATCTAAACAATGAGGTCAACACGTTTGAAGTTTTGGACTTCAGCCTCAGGCGCGTCCACATAATTCTTACAAACACTAACGGGCCTAACGGGCCCATCTTCAATTCACGACGAAACCAAACGCGTTATCTTTTGCTGAAGTAGATCGATCGTGTCAGGTTGTTAGCCTAGCCCACAATGGCTCGGCGGTTCATTTCTTGCAAATTTATGTTACATTACTGTTGTATTTCCTGAATCATGATTCTATTCGGTACACCATCCGGTACAGCTTGCTTCCATGATTAACATCTTTCTACATACTTTTAAGTTTTAACTAATGATCATTACCAGTTAACCACCCACTCAAAATCCAAGTTGAATCGAGCCTGAGTTCGTGTAGCATTATTATTCACTTGATTCTCCTTGTCCATCCACATAATTCCTGTTGGCCATTTGCTTACACAGTGATATCCTGATACATATATACAATTTCCCAATACTATGGGCTCGAGTTTTGTTAATGTATTCATGTAAAAGAATGAAGTATTTGTTAATTTATTTTAGGCCCGTTTATTTGAAAACTATGCAGACTAGCTAAGAATCACTTTTTATCTTGGACTTGGATTGGAAGTACTCAAAAAGGATATAAAGAATGATAAAGAAAAAAATGTTATAAATAAATTATGGTGAATGTCATTGTTACCATTCAGTAAAACTCATTTTTATCATACCCGAATTTACCCCCGATAAACACTTTATCCATACACCAAACTTCTACTTGGAATTATCTCTTTGGCTAATTACCCTCCATAATTCCATTTGTCCTAATCCTAATATCATCTTCCTTTACCTAACATCCCTTTGATTTTATCATTTTAAATTAATCATACTTATTTATTTTTATTCTCCCATTTCCAACTATAAATACCCCTTCATTCCTTCACTTTCATACACTTACAACCCACCATAAACTTCACTCTCTTCTCATTCCATACACTTCTCTTCCAATCTCCCTCCATCTAAATTTATTATCATCTTCTACATATTATTATCAAAAGTGTATTATTATTACCAAAGTTGTATTATTACCATGATCAAGTTTGATCAAGTTTGTATTATTCCATCAAATAGTGAAAATCTTCCCCAATTTTATAACACGTTATCAGCACGAGTCTCTACTCTATTAAGGTATTTATTTCTAAAACTTTTCTTATTACTACTTTCATCCTTTCTATACATGTTATATATTCTTTATTATTATGCTATTATTATTGCTGAAAGATTTATCGAGTAAGCATATATATATTATATATTCTTTATTATTATGCCATTATTATTGCCGAAAAATTTATCGAGTAGGTGTATATTACATCTATTATTATGCTTGTATTTAATTTATGTTTATGTTTTTATTTAAATTACAAATGGGCTCATAAAAGGCCCATTGCCTTTAATTTTCGGTTATTTATTGGGCTACGAAAAGGCCCATTATATTTAATTTCTCGTTTTCATTTACGTTTTGATTGGGCTCGTACAAGGCCCATTGCATTTAATTCTCGCTTTAATTTC
>JAKUCV010002824.1:0-23457 GCA_028386065.3 Turnera subulata | reverse complement strand
CCGAGCCATCATGGAAACCTGATAATAACTGCTTTGATTTAAAATTTGACATGAAGGCTCTAGCTGAAATTCCTGCAGTCTATTAGATATGAAAAACATAATAGAGTTAGCCGAGCCATAAAAGGAAGCCCTTAGATTGCTTTGGTCCTCTAGGAAGAATGTTTCTTCCATAGGAGTTACAAAGAACCTAGATGAATAAATTCATCAACAAACACTAAACGAGGAATTCTCGCCAGATCATTCGGTAATTCCTCTTGCTGGTCATTCACCATGCTATAAGCTAACCTATTCCTTCTTCCTAGAGAGGCACCCTCAACAAATAAAACAGTAGCTGGGGAAGGTATTTTTCTTGTCTTGTTGAGTTTTCTGCATCTTCCTGTCTCAACCGCCTCCCCTTCTTATAGTCTGACATTAGACAGCTAGGTGTCAGCTTTTCAAATGTGGACTCTTTTTCTGTCTCCGAAAAGATCCAGAAGATTTTTCGGTAATTAAAAACTTCGCATTATTTGTCAGTAAACTCCAAAGCTTTTCAATCTTCGAGGTTTTGTTTTTGGAAAAGTTTGCCACTACTTTAATTATTGCTCAATAATTCTGATTTTTTCCGATATGAGTGGCAGAAATAAGCCTAATATTGACACATATATTGCAGCCTGAAGCTAGCAATTGAGTAATTGAAACTTACCATATCCAGCCAGAAGCTGGAATGCACTAGCCTGAAGCTAGCAATTTTAAGTGTTTAAATACACAATTTGCACAGCCCGCAGCTGAGACCAACTAGAAGTTGGCAGATAGATATGTGATTTATAGCTTCTATGCACCAGCCAGAAGCTGGTAAATAATTTTCATAAGTTATTATATCCAGCCTGAAGCTGGCACATAAATAGCAGCCTGAAGCTGGCACCAACTTGAAGTTGGTACATGGACTTATTATTTGGCATGACCGGATGGGCCATCCCAGGTCAATAATGATGCACGAAATTTATTTGGTCATTCATTGAAAAACCAGAAGTTTTAATATCAATAAATTTCCACGTGTTTGTTTGCTGTAAAATTAATTATACGACCTTCCTAAGATGAGATTGGCCTAGAATCACCAGCAAGTTTGGAAATAATTCAGGGACATGTACACGGACTAATAAATCCGCCGTGTTGACCATCTAGGTAATTTTTACGATGCATCGACTAGATGGTCTATTGTGTGACGCAAGTTGGCATTGTGCGCACTTATTTTAATGATTAAGCCACTTGCGGGTGCATATCCCTACTTATGTTATTAGACTATATGTCTAGATAATGCTGGTATATTTCTTCAATGGATAATATATATCATTAGAAATAAACCCAAATAGATTTGGGAGAATATTGATAATTGATTGCAGGACCATTGTTAATGAAATATTACTGTTTGAGAAAATGGTATTTTATATGCAACAACACTTGTGTGCATCAAGCCAATAAGTTATCATAAGGTCTCCCCATTTAATTGGTTCATGGTCACGAACCTAGTAACTCCCATATTCGGACCGTTGGTTATACAGTATATAATGCTCCACCACAGTATAGGAAAGATGGTCCTTAAAGAAGGTTGGGAATAGATGTTGGGTATAAAAATCTCCATCAATGACAAAGTAATTGAAACCATTGAGTAACGATTGGAGATTTGTTAATTTGACGATAGAGTTTACCCAACATCAGGGGAGAAAGTAAGCAGCTGGATCAAGATATTATTGAAATATATTATCAATATACAGTTGTTGATCCTCAAACAAATTAGTGTGAACCTGAAGTTCAAAAGATGATCCATTTGCAGGAAAATTGATATGCAAGTGCCAGACACATAAAGTGACCAAATCTTGTATACCAACTGCAAATGCTCCTGTTCAAATTAATGTTCCAGAAGAACAAGAATAGTATGCAAATGAATCTAAAGTATGCAAGAAGCATAGAATATACTCGGTTCCAAAAGAAAACAAAATTCTCGATAGAGAGAAAGGAGCAAAAGAGATAAGATGGCCCCAGTTAGAAAAGATCGCCTCCAGTAGAGGTTCATATTAAATGTCCTCCACAAGAGTTTTTCTGACACAATTGATAAAGTTCCAGAAGTAACACAGATATCTGAAATAAATGAAAATGATGAGATCTCAATTACAGTGTCAGGAATGTGATGGAACCAACGTGAAATAACCGTCGACGGAATATTTGTTTTATTTATAATATAACGCTAAATAAAATGAGGATCATGAACCTATATCTAGTGGTCAATGTAGGCGTAGAATGATTGGTCAAATTGAGAAACATGATTAAGGCTGTGTTAGACTCGCAAGTGAAGCAAGATATTTTTCGGACCTGTAGTCCGTACTCCAGATGGTGTAGAACCAGTCGATTGAAAAATGGGTATTTGTGCAAAAAGGAAATCATAATAGAGAAATTCAAAGCATGGCTTATCGCACAAGGTTTTACCCAAACGACTTGATATTAATTGTGAGGAGATATACTTCCTTGTGGTGGATGCAATTATTTTTGATAAGTCTGGCATAATATGAAAAATTAGAAACGCATCTAATAGATGCCCTTACAGCCTATATTTCTATGGATCCATATATCATGACGTATATAAGAGAATCCCTGAAGGATTCAAGTCGCTTGAAGCAACTAATTCCCGTGAATATACAAAATTAAGTTAGATTGATGGTTTAAACCAATTTGCGTGTGCATAGTATAAAGTATGTGCATGAATTTATTTTTGCTTATGTTGATAATTCATATGTGTTTTTGTAATTTAAATATTATTGGAACTCCTGGAGAAGCTTCCAAATGCCGCGCTATGATGAAAAATCTCATAAAGAATTAAATTAGTCCTGAAGTACCCCATCTAAATGCAATTTATCTTGCTAGTAACATAAAGCCTGAAGCTTTTGCTATAAATTTATTTGCAAAATATAATTTTGCTCTAACGTATTTATATTAGAATATAATATACAAATACATATTCTATTATCTTGGTATATGGAATTATTTTAACCTTGTGAGGCCAAGGTGCATCTAGTTGGTTTTGTAGATGTAGGTCTTTTATTTGATCCACATAAAGCACAGGCAGATACATCAAGTATCATTCTGACCAGAAAACAAAGTATCGTTGTTGCCTCTTCAAATAATGGAGAAATTGTGTTCATAGATGAAGTTAGCCGAGAATGTGCTTGGCTAAGATCGATGATGCAGCATAGTCAAGATTCATATGGATTAGTTAGCGAGGAAGATGTTCCGACGACGATTAATGAAGATAATGCTAGCTGCATTGCCCAATTGAAGGGAGGATACATCAAGAATCATTCAAGTGACATCTGGCAGATTTATTTACAAAATCAGTTCCTACTACAACTTTTGAAGAATTGATGAAGAGGATTGGTTTATGGAGGGTTCGAGATATCAAGAGATGCCAAAATCAGGGGGAGTAGAATACACACTGCACTCTTTTTTCCTTCACTAAGTTTTTGTCCCACTGGGTTTTTCTTGGTAAAATTTTTAACGAGGCAGTACTTCCTAAGCGTATTCTATCTAAGGTGCAATGACATTCAAGGAGGAGTGTTATAAATAAATTATGGTGAATGTCATTGTTACCATCCAGTAAAACTCATTTTTACCATACCCGAATTTACCCCTAGTAAATACTTTACCCATACACCAAACTTCTACTTGGAATTATCTCTTTGGCTAATTACCCTCCATAATTCCATTTGTCCTAATCCTAATATCATCTTCCTTTACCTAACATCCCTTTGATTCATATGGATTAGTTAGCGAGGAAGATGTTCCGACGACGATTAATGAAGATAATGCTAGCTGCATTGCCCAATTGAAGGGAGGATACATCAAGAATCATTCAAGTGACATCTGGCAGATTTATTTACAAAATCAGTTCCTACTACAACTTTTGAAGAATTGATGAAGAGGATTGGTTTATGGAGGGTTCGAGATATCAAGGGATGCCAAAACCAGGGGGAGTAGAATACACACTGCACTCTTTTTTCCTTCACCAAGTTTTTGTCCCACTGGGTTTTTCTTGGGTAAAATTTTTAACGAGGCAGTACTTCCTAAGCGTATTCTATCTAAGGTGCAATGACATTCAAGGGGGAGTGTTATAAATAAATTATGGTGAATGTCATTGTTACCATCCAGTAAAACTCATTTTTACCATACCCGAATTTACCCCTAGTAAATACTTTACCCATACACCAAACTTCTACTTGGAATTATCTCTTTGGCTAATTACCCTCCATAATTCCATTTGTCCTAATCCTAATATCATCTTCCTTTACCTAACATCCCTTTGATTTTATCTTTTTAAATTAATCATACTTATTTGTTTTTATCCTCCCATTTCCAACTATAAATACCCCTTCATTCCTTCACTTTCATACACTTACAACCCACCATAAACTTCACTCTCTTCTCATTCCATACACTTCTCTTCCAATCTCCCTCCATCTAAATTTATTATCCTCTTCTACATATTATTATCAAAAGTGTATTATTATTACCAAAGTTGTATTATTACCATGATCAAGTTTGATCAAGTTTGTATTATTCCATCAAATAGTGAAAATCTTCCCCAATTTTATAACAAAATCTACGCATTGTGGGGCAGGGGTGAGCCTTTTTTAACCAATAACCTAAGCTGAACATCTTACAAGCAACCAGTCACACCATAACAACCCATCAACTCACATGGAGACAAAGTCTTACAATATTCTTGCATCATGTTTGTTCAAGACTTCAAGAATATTTAGAAGATTTTGGACTGGTGAATGAGCCACCCAAATACCCCATACAAAATGGACCATAGAAACGATCAACTCACTTTTTACTATTTCATTTCAACTTTGTTTAAACCCTGTTTGGGTGAATGAGCCACCCAAATACCCCTTACACAGTGATATCCTGACACATATATACAATTTCCCAATACTATGGGCTCGGGTTTTGTTAATGTATTCATGTAAAAGAATGATCCAGAGTGATGGGGGCATGATCCTCCCATCCGAACCAGAGTGATGGTGGTTGAGTGTGGGGATAAACCTGTGGGACTCGGATTTATCTTCATTTTTTTGTCACATTCATGTGAATCCTGTGAGTCCTTTCATGCCTAGTAGGGATGAGTTTTTGTTGCAACTCAGTTGGGATCAGGATGCCCAACCAAAAATAAAAGGGAACGCCATTGTTAGCCGGATTCAAGGGTTGCAAAGGCTGGCAGTTGAGTCAGAGCGTGTGCTCCTCCCTAGTAGGCCTCAGGACGTTGTTTTGGAAAAGTTTATACTCGAATGGTTTTCATCTCTGTCATGTGGGAGTGACTCTTTAAAACACATTGTGTTCGGGATAGAAACCTGCATCATCAGGCTTAAATATCCTTTTGCATCGGTTGCTTACCTTAGTTTGAAGACCGCCTCTGATCGAGTTCTATTCCATTGTAACATCCTGGAAGGCGATATATATGTTTATTATCCTCTATGTCTTGCTATGTTTTCTATTTTATGGACTTGTATGTATTTGTATCGTTATCTAGTTGCTACTAGTAGGATGTGGCTTACCCCGCTAGTAGCAGATTTTCAATCGGTATGTAATATTGTTTGGATGTGTACTCTATTTGGAGTTCTATCTCCAAGTTTGGTTATATGAATGATTTATCCTTTCGACAAAAAAAAAATTGTGCCTTGTGTAGGAGAAGTCTAATTAATGAGCAGACAAGTACCTTTGCAGCCATGCTGTATGTCGTCAAATTTCATGGTTGCTTACCCTTTGTTTCTCTGTTGGATGGAATCTTCACTTATCCATCCAATTTGTTTTCTGAAAAAACAGCATAGCAAGTTGCAACTCCAACTACCCATACGATGCATTTAAGAGGATCATTGCCTTTCGACACTAAACAATAACACAACCGCCCATTTCAGCCACTAGCTTGTTTCTTATGATGCTCTGTTATTGAAAGCTGAACAATACATCTGCTCAGAACAGATGAAATTGTTCGCATATGACAATTGTAGGAGTACAGTACATAGTAGTAGCAGATACACTGAATGATTTCAGGGCACGCTATACATAGACATCAGTGCACAGATCTTCTATCAGAGTAACTTGCAGGTTTTCATATATTATGGTTTAAAAATTCTGAACAATCCCAAATTGTTGTCCATTTCATGATCTTTATTCTTTATAATTAGTTGGATTAATGTCGTTTGTTGTCAGATTTAATAAACCATCACTATCGTCCAACAATAAAAAAATTATTCTTTTGTGTTCCATGCTCTGTTAATGCAATCATGTAAATATTACCTTCCAGCATGAGTTAAACCGATTCAGAAATAACCTAACCTCCCTTCTAAGTGAAGTTTTTTTTTTTTTGCGCAGACCCTTCTAAGTGAAGCTAATTTTATTCCAAATCCAAGAAGAGTGAAGCAAGTTACAAGTTACAACTAACTGGCATTTATGTGAAATCTATGGTAAAACCAAGCATTCTAGTCCACCTGATCTTCTCTGATGTTATATCCCTTCCAGCCATTAGAAGGAAGAAAATTGTCACATAAGCAAATCCGAAGAAATGTTACCACTGGCCAATAAGTCAATTGGGTGATCTAACTCCACCTGACCATCCTAATAATGCCTGATTTGTGGACCTACCTCTTTTTTGGACACTCAACCACCAATCAGAACATGCCACCTGTGAACTAAGAGTACACACTTCCTGTACTCCAGATTCTCCAATTCCATTTCAATTGGCAGGTAAATTCGCTCATGAAATTGTGTTCGCTAATACCATAGGAAAAAAGTTTGAGTGTTATAAAAGAATGTAATTTAAGGAAGGATTTGGAAGGAGAAGAAGAAGGAGGGAGGAAGAAATTGATGAGGAACTTTTCGGGTTGCTTTATGTTTTTCATATTTCATATATAACATATATATGTATAAACATGAGGTATATTATAAATAGTATTCATATTATATTTATACTCAATTTTATAACACTCTTTGAAATATATTTATTACTAGTCATTGTTCATAAGTGGATACGTTCAAGAAAAAAAAAAAATCTCAAAAGAGGACACCAATCAAAATGCCTCCCGTTATAAAATACGATCCCCCTCATCTGAAACATTTTCCAATAAAACAAGGATAAAAGTCACAGTCACATAAATCCTCCCGCACCGTAACCGGAAAAAGAAAAATATCCACTCAAAGAAATATTAAAGCAACACGGACAAATAAAACGACAATAATACATATTCTTCTTGTTTTTTTTTTTTTTTTGAGAAATAATAATGAAGATTTTTTTAGTTATTATGTAATTCTGATGTACCCAAAAAAAATATTCTGCTCTTAAAAGTTAAGTACCAAGTTCATTAGCAAAAAAAAACAAATAGTGGTTAGAGATAAAATGCGTTACTTAACCATCCTAAAGTATAGTAGTATTAAAGGAAAAAACAAACTTAAACAAAGATTCTATCAACGGATAAAGAAAAGAAAAAAAGGAGGAGAGAATAAGCAAAAAAAAAAAAAAAAAGCCGAAAAGCAAAGCGTTAGAGAGAGAGGTGTAGAAGAGAAGGAAAAACAAGCGGGAGCGTACACGGAGACGCAAACGCTCATCGCCACCACTACCACCACCAACCAAGCCACCCAAATCAAACTTTATCAAAATACTTAATAATAATCATACTAACAACTGATAATAATTACAGTACTTACCTACTCGAAACCAAAAAAAAAACTCCGATTCTCTTCTCTTCTCTTTCTCCTCAGTTATTTTTGTCACAATCGATTTAACAACAACAAGAAATTTGAATTTTCGAGAGAGAAATGGAGGACGACGTAGTGCAGCGAGTCTTCCAAGAAGGAGGGCGCGACTATTTCCAGCAACAACCTTCTTCTTCCTCCTCTTCTTCCATCCTTCAATCCCTCCCTCTCCATGTGGTAATACGACTACTACTCTTCTCTCGCTTTTGAGCTTTTTAAGTTGCGTGTGTTTTTGATTTTTGAATTATACCTAATTACTGTTTTGTTTTGGTTTCCCCGCAGACTTTTGATCACGGTTATTACTTGTTAGTGAAATCAATTCAGGAGCTGAGGGAGAAGAAAGAGGGACTTGTCACCGTTGGCATTGGCGGGCCCAGCGGTTCCGGCAAGACTAGGTTAAATTCGGCTTCTCTCTTCTTTTCAGTGTTGCTTCCTCTCCTTTGATTCTTTTTTTTTTTTTTTTTTTTGTAACTCGTTTTTTGTTTTTGGTGATCTCCGCGAAGCTTGGCAGAGAAGGTAGCCTCTGTGATCGGTTGTGTTGTTATATCCATGGAGAACTATCGCGTTGGAGTTGATGAAGGAAATATTCTGGATTCCATTGATTTCGATGCTCTGGTCCAAAATCTCGAGGTCTGCATTTGCTACTTTTGATGCTTTGATGATTACACTCGTTTTTTTTGTGCTAATTGTTTGCTTAAAAATATGATCGTCTTATTAGAAATGTGTGCTGTTTTACACTTGTCTCCTACTTTATGTGGTGTGCTGCGTCCATGAAACAATTTGTTGAGCATTTTTGTGTTTATGTTTGGAAATAGGATTTGACGAGGGGGGAGGATACTACTATACCGATATTTGATTACCAGCAAAAGAGGCGTGTTGGCTCTAAACAGATAAAAAGTTCTACATCCGGAGTGGTAAGCCTGTGCAGCAAAGTGCTAACAGATGCTTTGATTAATCATTTACGGCTTCTGTTAAGTCCTTGTGACCTGTCCTCAGGTAATAGTTGATGGAACGTATGCTCTGCATGCGAGATTGCGCTCGTTGCTGGACATTCGAGTTGCTGTGGTAAATTGTCTAATGCTTCATTCATGACTTTAGCCTTTGATTTCATCAAAGCTATGAAAAGTTTCAACGTTTTTCATTTCTGTCAAATGCTTAATTTTCCATTGGTTGGTGTGTCAGGTTGGTGGAGTTCATTTCAGTCTTCTTTCCAAAGTTCAATATGACATCGGAGATTCTTGTTCGTTGGATTCTCTCATTGACAGCATTTTTCCATTGTTCAGAAAACACATTGAACCAGACCTGCATCATGCACAGGTTTGTGTACTATGTTGTAGTGTTGTGTCATGTTTTTGTGCTGGTCTTTTGATTGGGGCATTTATGTTGCAGATTCGAATAAATAACAGCTTTGTCTCATCATTTAGAGAAGCAATCTACAAGCTGAAATGCAGAACCGAGGTTTGTACATATCTTATTTATTACCAATTAGTACCTCCAATATGTATGCATTTGGGAAGAATTCTTTCTTCCTCATTCATTCTTCAAACTATTTGATGTACATGACAAATAGAACTTATTGGTTTAATGAAACAGAAATCTGCTTATGGTACGCACAGAAAAGTAGCATGTGATAGGGGCCTGTTTGGAGTTTTTGGTAACAATGTATTAGATGCATTTTTTTGATCATCTAAATGCGAAACTATTATTACAGGTGCTGGATTTGCATTCTACTTTTTCCATTCAAGGAAGTGTAGCTGGAAATGATAAGTGAGTATTCCTGTGCTGCTGTTAACACAACAATAATATAAGGAAAAACATCAGATTTTTCTTTGCTTTGATTGCAATTAACTGTGATTGCATGTTGTCATGCTTTCAGTTTTATTGAGATGTACCTTAGGCCCCCTTCAGCAAGTGAAGAAGCGCGGATAAATGATTGGATTAAGGTGCGCCAATCTGGTATTAGATATTATCTTTCACTCGGAGACCAACGAATTGTTGACAAAAGTTTCATTATCAGACCAAAAGCTGAGTTTGAGGTGAGGCTTCCATGTTGGTTTTGGTAGCATTTGTAGTTTACGAGTAAAATATTGTGATAAATACTAAATCTGTGCTGCCATATGATATTTGTTGATGGTTTTATAATTCAATATTGAGACAGGTTGGAAAAATGACCCTTGGCGGGCTGCTGGCTTTGGGTTACAATGTTGTAGTCAGTTATAAACGGGCATCTACCTCTGTTACTTATGGCAATCTGTCAATCTCGCTGGAGACAATTGATTCTCTGGGTGAGACATTCATGGTGCTAAGGGGCATGAACAGGAAAGTATGAACACATCTCCTTTCCTAATGTGACATCTAAACTTTAACAAGCTTATTTGCTTTTGTTTTCTCATATTTGATGAAGTGCTTGAGACATGTAGCCCAGATTATTCTTTGGCATGGGTTAAAAAGCAGCATGTCAAATTTTGTAGGAGAAAATGTTGTAAAAGAGCTGTTAAGGATGCACATGTAGCGTTCTCTCCCTTAATTTATTAAGCTACTTACAAGCTACGTTGACCAAAAACTTATGCTCAAGGTTATTTCCAGTATTGTGGGAGCAAGTTGAATTTTCTTGTTGATATGTGTTTGGATAAAGCTTCACAGGCTAATAATTTATTCTGATGCCATTTAATCCACTTGAATTAATACCTTATTTTCCTTGGATTTTTCAATGGTACGGTCCAAGAAAGCAAAAACATCCCTTGTATGGTGCCAGGATTAGATGCATACCAACATATGCATTTGTTATTCATAAAACAAGCTCTAAATCACTATAGTGATCGTGATTTTCTCTTACACCATCTGCACAATGTTTCAGGGGAATGAATGATAGTTTAATTTGTTATGATTTTCTCTATGTACTACGTACTTTTCCCTTTTAAAATCATAATATGTTTGACATACTTTGGGATTATCCTTCCTGTTGTGTCAGTATTAGGTTTTCCACTTTTCTTTTTGGTCCAGCTGACAATAGTTTGGTCTGTCACAGACTTCCTTATATTAGAAATGATTCTGACCAGACCGTACTTTGTATTTCTTATGGTGCCCCTTATACAGACTGTTGGAGAAGAAGCTTTGAGGCTGGGCATTAGTGGACCTTGGATCACTAAGTCATATCTGGAATTGATTCTTGAGAGGAAAGGTGAGGAGCTTGCGTAGTAATGCCTCGGTATCCCTCAAATCTCCTCTGATTGCAATTTTTGTTAGTTTGTGTAATTTGATTATATGTTTCTCTCTTCCAATTAGTTAACTTCATCTGCAGGTGTGCCACGATTGAATTCGCCACCTCTTCTGTCTAATACTACAATGACTAGTAATCAAGAAAAGGAAATTGCTGCCCCAAAGCCAATTCGTACTAGTCCAAACCTTGTTACACGGCTTGAAGATCTTTCTCAGCCATGGACTCGGTCCCCAACAAAATCTCAAAGGGAGCCTGTTGTAGCTACATGGCATTTCATCTCGTCAGATCCATCTCATGCTGGTGGCTCTGGAATAGGTAAGTTTCCTCTACCTCGAGAATTTACTACTTCTTTTCTTGTTCTTGGTGATCAACTATATCGTAGTGGTACGGTCATCATATTTCTTGTTGACTTCTCTCATGAAGCAACCGCAGATTCATCCTCTTTCAGGGATAAGATGAAGCTTGCTCCTATGCCTGATTCATATGACTTGGACAGAGGTTTGCTTCTTGCTGTTCAAGCAATACAGGTATGTTGCTGTAACTATTCTAGTATGAGTCGTTGAAATTTGAAATTGACATTGCAAATTACTATAATTATATAATAATTTCTAATCATGTACAAGTCTGTCATTGTGTGGCCTAAATTCATGCAAGGTTTTACTTGCTATTTCAGGCCTTATTGGAGAATATAGGTCCTCCTGTTATCGTTGGAATTGGTAATGCCTTTAAGCTACTTCATCTTTTTGGTAGTTATTTTGCTGAGTTGCTTCATAAAAGCCTTTAAATGGAGTTTGTCAATTTTTCCCTGATCTCATCTTTCTTTGTTTGCAGGGGGACCCAGTGGATCTGGGAAAACTAGTCTGGCTCACAAAATGGCCAATATTGTTTGTTGTGAGGTAGTTTCTCTTGAAAGCTATTTTAAATCTGAAGTGAAGGATTTCAAGCATGATGACTTCAGCTCTCTTGATTTAACTTTGCTGTCAAAGGTAAGATGGCATTAAGTTTTTGAATCTTCTATTATTTAAGTACTAATAATATGCTTATTAAAAAACTTGGCGAAATGACCTTATTTGGGGGTTTCAAAATAAAAACTTGGTGAGATGTCCTTATTTGGGAGTGTCAAAATGAAAACTTGGTGAGATGACCTTATTTGGGAGTTTCAAAGTACTTCAGGGCAGAAAATTTGTATTCAATTGAACTACCAAACTGTGGGGTCTCATGGGTTGCTAGAGAGCTGTACAGAGGCAGTCTCCTCCATTATCCTGGCAGTGTTAAGATTTTCATTATCTTGATACAAGTTGGGATTCTTTGAGTTGATTACTCATGATCTTACTCTATATTTATCAGTCATTTCCCCTTTTTGTCTTGAATTGTTTATATGGAATATGCCACTGGTCTTTGTGTTAAACTTTGTTGTTCTTTTGGTTCATTGATATCTTTGCTCCAGTGAAGAAGTGGAAATTTGAAGACATAGAACTTGTTATGGACGATAAGATTTACATTATGCTGCACATGCCTCCCTAATATATACTGCAGAAGTTAGGATCAAAGTGCCTCACAAAGTTTATATTTTCATTGTCTTACATGTTCTTGACCAATGCCAGAACTGTCATGCATCTTTTTGTTTGTTTCAGAATATTGACGATGTTAGGAATGGTCGAAGAACAAAAGTCCCCATATTTGATTTGGAGACTGGTGCTCGTAGTGGCTTTAAGGAACTTGAAGTTTCTGAAGATTGTGGTGTGGTTTGTAATCCAACTTGCTGCATTTTGATTCTGGAAGTTGCTCTCTGGTTTTAATAATTGATTATAATTTTTTCTTGCTTTTCTTTGTAAACACTTTCCAACTGAAGTACCAAGGATCAATAGGTCTGTATGGATGACCGGATCCAGTTTTCAAAGACAAAATTAATTTTGGTGGTGATACTGTACTTCTCTTGTCCTCGTAGTATGAAAGAGGGTCTTTAGAAAGCGTACTTTATCAAATCTGTGTTGGGTCAGTAACACTATTTCTTCCTCAAGACAACTGATCCCTTGAAAGCATATTGGCTGTGGTTTGTATTCAGGTTCAGTCTGCCAGCCAGAGGATATAAGTTTGTCTGTAACAACGCTGTTGAATTTTTTTCCTATTGCTCTTAATACTGAAGCTGTCATAGATATTTTTGCTACTGGTGCTTGGCTTACAGTTTTATGATGTTGTTTGAGTTGTTTTAAATGATCTGACATTTGAAATTAGTTTCTCATTTTACCAGATTATTTTTGAAGGGGTATATGCTCTGCATCCTGAAATCTGCAAATCACTTGACTTTTCGATTGCTGTGGTAAGATAACTTCGTGGAAGATTTATTTCTGGTGTAGAGATGTTATTTGAGCATGTTCTGCATACTGTCAAAGAATCTGCGAAGTAATTCTGCTCTTTGGAAATTTAGGTCGGTGGTGTTCATTCCCATCTGATTTCACGAGTTCAAAGAGACAAAAGTAGAGTGGGCTGCTTTGTATCCCAAAATGAGATTATGATGACAGTCTTTCCAATGTTCCAGCAACATATTGAACCACATCTTGTTCATGCTCATGTTAGTAGTTTCAGTGCCTCCATTTCTCTCAGTCTTATCACTTGCTTGACTGTAAAGGAAATTAACTGGATATCATATTTGCCCTTGCAATATCAACTTTTGTCTTGTAATTTGCAGCTCAAAATACGAAATGACTTTGACCCTGTACTTTCACCAGAGAGTTCATTATTTGTTTTGAAGAGTAACAAGCAGGTAAATGCTCTTCAGTGGTTCTTTTGGTGGTGATCGAGTTTGACGTGTACCTGATATACTTAATTGTTTCTGAGAGAAAAAAACAGGTGGCTTATCAAGATATTTTGAAGATCCTTGATCCTTCAAAGTTCTGTAGTTCTGTACAGAATTTCATTGACATATATTTGAGGCTTCCTGGAATTCCTTCAAATGGGATGCTAGCAGACAGTGATTGCATACGAGTGAGAATTTGCGAGGGTAGATTTGCATTGCTCATACGTGAGGTGTGTATAAGATGCACTGAACTGTTGGATTGCATTTAACTTTGTCAGTTCAGGAGGGCACATTCTTTCTTCTATTGTGCATTGAAGCTTGACGATTTTCTTAATAAATTTGTAATAGCCTATAAGAGAAGGGAATTTCATCATTCAACCCAAAGTGGATTTTGATATCAGCATCTGTACAGTTGCTGGCCTTCTCAACCTTGGGTAAGCCACATGTGATGCTTATCAGTTAGCTTTTAGTCTTGTCTGTGTGTGTTTGCATGCTTCAAATTTTTTGATATTTTTACTGTTATTCTTGGTGTTAAATTGATAAAATGGGCGTGATTGAGGAACCTAACAGCCATATCATGTGGTTTCCAATTCTAAATACATCCTGATTACAGGTGTTAGCAGCTTTAGCCAAAGTATGGGCCACAGTATAGTCAATCTTGGCACAACCTGAAAGATTATTTTTTGGGGATATAGAAGAGTATCCCCGAGTTGCTGAAACTTTTTTAGCACTACATAAAGAACAAATATCATGAACAGGCAAACTTAGAGGAGAAAGACCAGAACCATGGCTACCCGCTAAACTTGGATGAAAGCCTATAATGAAATGCTTATTTTCTTGTCATTTTTAATATATCCATATCATGAGTCATTGCAATTCTTTTGTCAGGTATCAAGCTGTAGCTTATATTGAAGCATCTGCATTTATTTATCAGGATGGAAAGGTAATGTTAGCTGATTTATACGGTATCTATATTCTAGCTGACTAGATGGAATTTTGTGGTCAGATTTATGATTGTTGGGCCAGATTTGTGATTGAGCTTATTCTGATGCTTCTGAATCCCCTCTTTTTTTCTTTTTGTGTTACAGACTACTTGTTAAGTATTTTCTTTTGGCCGAGTAATAGATGGTTTGCCTAACTCACATGCTCCTTCTGTGTCGAAACCATATTCTTAGTTAAACTAGATGAGCTACTGTTAGTTGAAATTCTTAGTAATTTTTTATAGGACATCATGTTTTTATTAATAAAGCATTAGTATATGATGTGGATGCCATTGTGAGATTTTTGGTCACTGTGGTTTACTATCCTATTTTTTAGTGGTTGTTGATTTCGATTATTTTGTTTATGCTTGATCTATCTGATGTTTACTTAACCTTAGTGTTTACCTTCCTTCCTCTCAGAATATAGCTCATCATATATGTTATTCAACTTGATACTGCTTTCATATAAAGTTCCTTGTTGGTGTGACCTTTCTTTTGAATTGGATTCTGGTTTTTCAGATTCTTGTTGAAGTTGATCATCTACAAGATACTCCTAGTCCTTATGTACAGATTAAAGGGGTTAATAAGGAGGCAGTAGCAGCCGCTGGTTCAACACTTAAACTTGATGGTTCATATACAACCAAGGTTTTTGGCTCACCTTTTTTTTTTTGGTTGAACTTCAAGGTTTTGCCCAACTTTTATGTGCCATGTGTTGCCGTTTTCTTTCCTCTCTTCTTTTGACATTATCTTTCTTTCTTCTTCTATGCTGGGTTTTATGCACTACGAATGCCAACTCTTTTTCATTTCCTGGATCTCCTTTACTTCCTACTTCAGAGTTATCTCCAAATCATTTTGGAAAGATTACCAGCTGTGGAAAGAAATTCTGCTGGAATTCACACTCAGCAAGCTGCAAGGTTGCAGGAACTAGTTGAATTTATACAATCTCAGGTATAGTTCATGTTGGACAAGAAGTAAAGGTGCTTTACAATGGATACCAAGATAGCCCAAAGGACATTCTTGTGGATATTCTCAAGGTTAACAATGTGTTTCATCACTGACATTATGTTGGCTGTTCTGACAGGGCAATAGCTCGTCTTCCGAATCCTCAACATGTAGGGAAGTCACTCCTATAGAGGGCATTATTGAAGAGATGCAGTCGAGAATCAAAAGGCTGGAAAGGTGGCATATGATCAATACGGTACTTTTTAACAGCGGGGTTTATGCCAGTGATGTGGTGAAACTGGAGCCTTATTTCAAATGACTGAAAATAATTTGACATGTGATGATGCACAATTGCAGGTGCTGTGGACTTTTCTGATGTCTGCCCTTATTGGTTATTCGCTTTATCAAAGGAAACGCCACTGACAATCGAGTTTATCCAATTCCATTGACACAATAGGGACCCTAACATACACAAAGATCAGTTGAACTCATGAAGTTACAAGACTTCCAAGTTCTAATATGCAAATACCAAAAACCTAACAGAAACTCCATCGTTCCAGGGCGTGATCTACAGAAACTTCGAACCTGAGTTGTATTTTTTTTCTTTGAGATCCCATTGTTTTCGTTACTGATTGGGAAGTTTGTATGTAGAAGGTTACTCTAATTCAGCCTTTGCCGTTTTTGGCTAACGATGTAAGTTTTTCCATTTATATAAGAGGAAATGAAAAGGTAGAGAGCAATACTAGCTGAACCGAATGCCGTCAACTCCTTGTATTGTTCCTTTATGCCTTTATATTGTTTAATAAATACAGAAGAAGCACATCTAGATTATTTGCGCGGCGCTAAATTTTTATGGTAAACTCCTCCCATGTTTTGCTAGTCAGCACAATCTTCCTAAGTACGGCTATATAAGCACATTCAGCGTGACTATATGCACACTTACGCTGAACGCCTTTTCTTCTACCTTTCAATATGCCTCGTTTCATATACATTGCCGCCTTAAGCATTAGCTTGTCTTGGGAATATAGACATAAGCTGTGGCAAGGATTGAACTCTATAGTCAAACAAGTCAGGCTAGAGCTGTGGCAAGGGTAATACATTTTGGGACAATCCGCTACCCTATTGCAAAAAAGAGGAGCAAACTGGAAAATACAAGAAGCATATTCGCTACCCTGGGCTGGGCTGCATCTACAAAAGGTGTAGGTGGGGAATTTTTATCATATTCACCTGCCCACCTGAAAAGGCATTTTTTATGATGTGATACACATAATGACCATCCTAATTGATTTGCGTGGTTGTCCTCCATCACCAGATGCCCAAATGCGAATGAAAACGTTATGACCAAAAAAAAAAAAAAAGGTTAGATGGATGGATGTGTTCTGTTCTTCTTTATTATTCTTTTTTCCCGCATATTGTTCTTCTTTATTTTTTCTCTTGTGATGCTTTCATATCAATCTAGAACGTGAATGGTCAATGTGATCGGAGAATCGCCTACTCTATGCCTATCAATTTTTATCTAATATCTCCCCGAAAATTCAAAAGTACCTTTGTCAACCAGCTCTACCAATGTCTGTAATTGAAGATTATACAATTCCAACGGTTTTATTATTAATAATCTGTGTTTGTCCAACAATGAAGCTTTTACTTTTTTTCACGCATTAATGGATTAAGTTCAACCAAGGGAAGGGGAAGATGAGACCTAACTAACATACCATATATTATACACATATATTCATATATTCTTTGTAACAATTAGTTGATGTTTAATTCTTGTTGCAAGATGAAAAGCATTTGTAGAGATACAAAATATAATGCACATATGTTTTTTTTTAAATTTTAGGTCAAACATATTGTTTCAAAAGATAACTAAAACAACATTCATTAAAAAAATAAAGATAGTGGAGGGAGAGAGAGAGAGGAGGAAAAGAGGGCTTCATGATGGCTGAATGGGGAGGGAAAGAGAGGTCGAAGAGAGGGCTTCGTGGTGGCTGAATGGGGAGAGTTAACTCGCCGGTCGCGAGCTGGACTGGTGGCCCACGTATGGTTTGCTGGGTGGGCTGTAGTGTTTGGCCCAAGTTTTGTACTGGGTTGAGCCTATTGATCTGCTCATGGACCTCATATGGGCTGGCCAATTTTTACATTGTTATATTTATGGCCAGAATTATACTAATGGAATTATAGTTATAGTAATTATAACGATAGTAATTATATAATTACATGAACATTTATACTCTGGAGGTATATAAAAAAAAATATATATATATATATATAATAATAATAAAAATAATAGCAAACATGCGGTACAATATATTATACACGCATATGCATATATACCGAGGATATAAATTGAGTATAAATAATAATGTTAGAACGGTACTATAAACGAGTTACGGAAATAGACAACAAGATGCTATGGACCGTGGAGTATATTTCCAAATAATATTTTGTACATATATAATGGATCTATAATTTAAAAATATAAATTATGGTATAATAGTACCATACTAGTTAAATACATGCATATCATTTTGTTGTGCATTTATGTGATTATATGTTAATACATCTAGGTGAAGAGAACGTGAACGGGAACTTGGAATCCGAGGGCGAAATTCCCGAGGAATTTATCAACTAAGGTGAGGACAAGTAATTGTTAATATTCAGCCCGTTATATTGAGTTATGGTTTGATGATGTTTTGTCGTATATGCCTTGTTGTGAATAATTTTGTGACTGTGAATGGTTGATGAAATGTGTACTGTGTTGATTGATATTCTTATCGTTGTTGCTGTGCAATGAGTATGAAATAAGTACCTGGTGTACTAGAGTTGTGATTGAGATTATTCAGACGAGTTGAGAGGCAGAGTGCCTACTCAGGATAAGTTATGAGAACTTAAATGACAGTGAGTAATAATAATGGTATCACCTAGACAGTTAGATAGTCACAGTTAAGTGTTGGTATGGCCAGATGGTAGTCATCTTGAGAATTGTGTTATGAACTGATTTATAGAAGGGAGGATTGCGGGACTCCCGGCCGAGGACTGAGGGACTCAGTTATTGTGAAACTTCGTGATTTGTGATGTTATGGTTTAACGGGGAGTACCCTGGGGTTAGCTAACCTGGCTACCAGGCACGACCAACATTTAATTTGTGATAGGGGCCCTGTTAATAAAATTAGGACAAGTCTACTGGCTAGATGTTAGGAAAGATAACCGGGGAGCGTAGGTTCGTTAATGTTATGTCTCTGTGTTGTATTAATTGTTCTTGGTAACTTGGTTATAATGGATGCTTGTATATTAATTATTACTTGTGAATTTTACCCGGTGAGCACTTCGGACTCACCCCTCACTACGTGACTCGGTCACGTAGATTGATTTGCTTTTAGTACAGGAACGTGCAAGGCAAGCTGCGGCGTACCCTCTGCCAGACCCGGATCCATACTCCGCTGCATCTTTCATTTGTGGTGTGCTGTTGTTATTTTCAAGTCTTCCGCTGCTGTTGTGTGACTCTTGCTCCTGTTGTTGGTTGCTGTTGAGACTGCTATTTGTAGTAATTGTCCCCGTGTTGGGTGACGTGTGTGTGGTTTGCTATATTACATTGTGTTCGGGTTTGACTTTGTTGTATATTCTGGATGTTATCTCAGTAATAATAATATGACCACGTGTTTACCGTGATTAATGGTAAATACGGGTCAGGTTGTTTCAGTTTTAGGGTTTTTTTTGCTGGTTGTGAGGGGGTGAGGGAGGGTGACTTACTTAGTTTTATTGCCTAGCTGGAACTTATTATTTCATTAACAATGGTCTTCACCCATTTCATTATTCAAAAGAAATCTCTTTAATGAGAGGATGATGAGATTCATAAAGCGGTATTAAATCACTTTTTATTTGGAGATCAGAGATGCTAATCACGTACTAGCTGAAAGTGTTAACTTGTAGCTTCCGTTTTCAGGCCTTATTGTACAACTTGAAGATCAAATAAATTTCACATTCTGCCTTAAACTTTTGTATCGCGAACTTTCCAACCAAGTCTTGTTATTCTATTTACATCTTGCATCCAATAAAACGAGAACCAATACTATTGTCAAATCAAATCACCCTTGTACCTAATAGGATAAAAATCCTACACTCAACCTATCACATATAACCTATCATATTTTTTATCCTAAATCAAATCAAGTACACTACTCTATGTACTATTTATTATTAGAACTATGCAGTATAGTTAGATCCTAAATAAAATCAAGTACACTACTCTATGTACTATTTATTATTAGAGCTATGCAATATAGTTAGATCGTAAATCAAATCAAGTACACTACTCTATGTACTATTTATTATTAGAGTTATGCAATATAGTTAGTGACTTTTTTTTGCCGAGAACATAAAGAGCAATATAATTGTGATTGATCTCTTCAAATGAATGAAATGAAATTGTTCCACTATAAAAAAAAAAGAAAAAGGAATGAATGAAAAGAAATCGTTCCCCTATAAAAAAAATAAAAAGAAAAAGGTTGTGACTTTGGTTTTTATTTTTTCAGCTGGATTTGACAATAGTGGATAATTGCACTTTATAGAGTTGTGATTGATCTCTTCAAATAAATGAAATGAAATCGTTCCACTATAAAAAAACAAAAGAAAAAAGTTGTGACTTTGGTTTTTATTTGTATTTAACCTGAATGGATCAGGATGATGCTCTAACCATTTTACTCCTATAATTTGCTTTTTATTGCAGAGTCACGACCTATTAGTTCTTGGTCTTTTTTAAAAGCAATGGACTATCAAAACCAGATAGTGTTTGTCCTGTACTATTGTAACTTTATGACTTTCTTGTTAGTATATTTACACAATCAATAAAGGCACTCTCACGATTAACATTAAAAAAATAGACTTTTTTTAAAAAAATATATTATTTCTAACAACTATTTAATTTTATGCCAAGATTAAAAAAGAAATTATTATTGAGGTTGATGGAAACTAGACGTTTTAAATCAGTTGGGAATCAACCGAAGTTAAAACATCATTGCATAGAAATCATGGATATTTTTTGTTTAAACGTGTGTAGATTTCAATTTTAAATAATAAGTGGCATTTTAGATAAGAATTAACAGGAACATTCGATTCGTTTCGCACATGGACAAGAAATTAGCCTCCATTTGAAATTTTTGGGTACCAATTGCACAAACATATTTTGTCATAAGTCTCATAGTGATAGATTAAGTGCATTCACTTTCTACGAAGTTGTTTGTGATTTTAGAATTTGTTCAATAACTCGTGGATAATAATTAAAGCTTCCCAAATAAATTTGACCGCATAGGTACAACATGTCCAATTTATGTGGTTATTTGTAACGTCCCGGCTTGTCGACTGTCACTACAGACCAACACCGGACCTTTCCAACATGCTTTGTCCTCACTCGCACGTTTTCGAGGAAAAATTTCCAGGAGGTCATCCATCCTAGAATTGCTCCAAGTCAAGCACGTTTAACTTTGGAGTTTTTCTAGAATGAGCACCGAAAAGATAGGTGCACCTTGTTGATATAGTTAGTACCCATCAAACCATTTAGGCTACTCTCAATTGTACAGTCCCATATCTGTACAATCTCGAAATCGCCCTAACTTTGCAGCCCCATCCCTACACAGTCTCAGGATCTCTCCTATTCCGGTGTGGATCGGTTCATTCCCGTGCCCCTCCGTCTAGAAGCCTGCCAGAAGCTGCTCCTTGTCCATGCTCATCCAGGCACCGGCGTACACTTCCCGCCCTCATAGACCCCGGGGTGTCACAGGCCCACCAGCTTCCGCTAGGTTCGTCCCCGAACCCTGCACCGTATTAGAGGAGTCCTGGAGCTCCGCTACCAACTGTAACGTCCCGGCTTGTCGATTGTCACTACAGACCAACACGGGACCTTTCCAACATGCTTTGTTGTAACGCCCCGGATTTTTATAATGGGATTTTTGGAATTTTTCAAAATTTATTCCAATTTTGCCCTTGAGGTATTTTCGAGTTTTAGTCGAGGAAATAAATTATTTTGCCTTGAAAATGTCAATTTTAAGTTGGTATTGTTCATGGTTCGGGTCCCGTGGGAAACGAATTCGAGATCGGGGTGAAACACGAAGTTTAGCGTGGTTTCAATTGAAACTACGTCGTTTTGTTTTTTTTTTTAAAAAAAAAGGGGGGGGGGGGCGCATTGACCAGGGGGTTGACCGCGCCTAAGTGGAATGACGGGTCGTCCACTAGGGCGGCCAAACCCTAGCCGCTCACTTCCTTCTTTCCTTTTTTCTCTTTTCTCTTTTCTCCTTTCTCCTCCTTCCTTCTCTTCCTCTTCCGCCGACTTCTTCTTCTCTCTCTCCCCCATCCTCTCCCCCTCTCCTTTCTCTTTTCTTACTTCTTGACGAGGAAACGCCGCCGCCGCCGCCCTTGGAACAAATCGTTCCATCAACCATCTCTCCTTCTCTTTTCCTCAAGTCGACGCCACTGTTCTCTACTCGCGGGCGGGTTGTGGCGGAGAACCCGAGGCTGCTCGTGCGACGGGGGGCTCGGCCTTAGATCGGTCGCCGCTGGTAAGCCACCGACTCATACCTTCCTTCTCCTTCTGTTTCTTTTGTTTTCTTTTGGAGATTGGTTGCTGATTTGGGAGTTTTCATGTTGCCGGTGAAATTGGTTGCTGATTTGGGAGTTTTCGTATTGCCGGTGACGGCGGGTGTACTGTTGGCGTGGTGGCGGATCTGTGTGGATAGTGTGGGTTTTTGTTGTTGTTGGTGGTTGTCGCGCCGTGGACGGTGGTGGGATTGTTTGTGTGCGTGTGGGTTGTGCTGTGTGTGTTGTTTGCAGCCGGTGGTGTTTTTGTGGTGGTTCTCGTGGTGATTGGCTCCGGGCAGTGCTGTACCGAGCACAGCTGTGAGTTTGGGTTCAAGTCTAGTGTCGACAGTGAGGACTTGTTTTCCGGCGAGTGTTCCTGCAGCCTTTCTTTCTTCCTCATTTCGTTTTGCTGACGGATTTGTGAATTATGACTGCTGCGAAATTGTATGTGATTGCTGTTTGGGATTGTGGCAGATTCGTTGGGGGTAGTTGTTGGGCTTCGTTGTTGGTTTTCCGGCCAGGTCACCGGAATCCAGCGAGGCTCGGGAATCTTCCGGCGAGGCTCGGGATTTTTCTGGCGAAGGTTCGGGTTTTATTTCGGCATTTAACGGTATTACCGATGTTGTGTAATTTGTGTTCATTCATGGCATGTACTTATAATTTCGGATTGGGTTATGTATTATTGGTAATGTACATAATAGAAATCGAGAACGAGAAATATGTGGAATATATCTGGGTGTATACCGACACGGGTAGAACCATAGGCCGGGAATATTTGGACTCGGGAAAAACCCTTAAGTGGAAATTGGTCCGAATCGGGCCTAGGCCCGGTAATGTGATTTTTATAACTTGATTTGATAACCATTGGACTTAGATGGGCTTTAGGCCCGGGGACCCTTTAAGAACATAACGAATGGGCCATATGCCCGGGGAACTACTTATGGACTTAGTGAGCTTAAGCCCGATGAACCTTATGTTAGTAATATGCCCAAAAGCCAATCTATGGATGATTGTATTCATGTATACATATTTGAGGTTACGCCTATATATATGATTATGAGATAATCGCTTGCACATATATATAACCCTAGTGTATATGTATTTGATATGTATATTCTTAAAAGTCCCTAGTCGTTTATTATTATGGTTGGGTTGTAATAATAAAATAA
>JAKUCV010002823.1:0-45889 GCA_028386065.3 Turnera subulata | reverse complement strand
GTTGCTCCTCCCTAGCGGAATTGGAAGCACTTTATCTCACAGGATGCTCAAAGATAACGAGTCTTCCAAAGTGATATTGGGAGTTTGAGAAGTCTCAGAGTACTTGATCTCAGTGGATGCTGCAGCATAACGAGACTTCCAGAGAGCATATGTGATCTTTGAGAGTCTTGACCAACTTTCTCTCAAAGGTTGTGTAAACCTTGTATCTCTTGGGACACTAAATTTAAGTGGGACCAGTATTGAGTATTTTGGGGGCGAAGCCATCAAACGACTTTCTAAATTAGAAAGGCTTTATCTAAGAGAATGTAAGAGACTCCGATGCATACAACATCTTCCTACTGCTCTGATGGAGTTGGATGCCCCCAACTGCACTTCACTTACATCTGTTTCATCATTAGCGATAGCCAAAAGCTTGCAAGCTTGCGATTCAAACTTTGCAAATTGCTTCATGTTGGATGCTAGTAATTTGATCAGGAGGAGTACTGCTATAGATTCGAGAGTAGTCCCACCATATCATTGCAACGGCATGAGGCTTTTGATCCCTGGGGATGAAATCCCAGAATTGGTTGAATACAGAAGCCGCAGCACCAACATTACTAATATTAGCGGATCTTCTTCTTCTTCTTCTTCTTCTTCTTCTTATTCTGTCGTGGTCCCATTTCTACATCACCATCACCACAGTAAAGGAGGAGGACGACGACTTGTCTTAAGGAATTTGACCTTTGCCCGTGTCCTTGCTCCTCCCTTTCCAGAATGGTATATTGATTTTTTCCTGGCACTGTTATGTTTTGGGGGAGTCTGGGGTTTGCTTCCACTTCTATTATTCAGAAGCTATGCGTACTGTGGAAGCGGAAGTAGAGCATGTGCTCTATTCTTGCCGACCCAATTTTCATGGTTATTTGGATGGGGCAATCCGGGGACGATTTGAAACCCCAATAATCCCAGGCGTGCCGGTCATCCAGTCCGGGGTTCATTTCAACTTTGCCGACGATGAGGATGACGATCATGATGATTTGGAGAAATTAGAAGAACAAGAACAAGAACAACAACAACAAATGACCAACCAATACATAATGACGCAGGATGAATTTGAGGCAATCGTCAATTTCATGAAACAAAATAGCATAAAGAGGCTTGACACAAACAACTTCAAACCCTTGGGGTATTGGGATCCTTCAAATATTTATGCATGGTTTCCTTGCTAGATTGTAAGCAATTATATACTACCTATTTATGTATATATGTTCTCCTTGCTTGTCTTCATCAATTGCTTTGATATCTACCCATTAATTGCATCTCTTGAATAGTAAGTAGCACTATAATATAGGACCTGGACGGAGATTGGCATACACTCATCAGCTCGGAAATGTGTTGGACAAATGACCATGTAATGCAATTGCAGATTTGTTACAGATTGAGACCACACCACCTGAATGTATGCTGAACCACTGTTTCATTTCACGTGCCATTTGGGGATTTACGGTACTAAAAGAATTTGTCTAAAGCTTCCAGGAAACGTACTATATAAGTAAATGAAAAGTTAGATAGTCTCTGTTCTATCTTCGTCTCTGAAGGACCGATACATCATCACAATTTTCATCTATCTTCGTCGCTGAGCTAGCTGCTGCTGAAACCAGACCAAGTCCCCCAAATAGTTTAGCACAAAAAATAGTCCGGAATGGTTAAAACGTTATTAGCTCATCATCATCATCATCAAAAGGAAAGTTCTTTTGTCAAAATCTTTTCACATAACAAAGCTTTGTCTACACAAGGAAATCATAAAATAGTAGTAGGCGGTAAATGAGACATGCTCAACTCCTCCCTCTCCTACAATTGGAAAAATTCTCAATCAAGGGGACCCAAATGCGAAACATAAACAAGGTTTGCCTATCGACCTCGGCCATCTGGAATAGCAAAGAGCACAATAGGCTTTGAAGGTCTAACAAACGGGACATCACATCTGAACTAGCCCTTCTTCTCAACCTGTAATATCTCTCCACGCTTCAGATTTCTCATGTTTGAATCACCAAGTGCTGGAGTCTCCTTTCTTGTACGTGGGTTGCAAAAATCAAGGAAACTCTCTCCTTCTTCCAGCTGCATGCAAATTTAAAATATAATTTGGAATGGTTATTTTCACATGCCAACAATTCAAGTGATTAACAATAAGCTTTCTTATCAAAGAAGTCATGCCAACATGGAACAAAAATGATTCTCCTCGGTACACTTATTCCTTAAAGCATGAAACGTATCCAACTCACCAATTACTTTCATGGCAAAAGCAGAAACAAAGGGCAGTTTGTTTCTCACTCTTACTCACTTCAGGCTATTCACGACATAAACATAACAGGTAAGTATAAATGTATTGTTGACTTCAAAATCGAATACAATTGCATGTATTTCATGTTAGCCATATATTCAATGTACCCAGTTTGTGAAAGAATACAATCAGAACCCATGAATGAGCTTCCAATAAGCAATATTCATTTCCAGAGATATAACATTTAGCATTCAATGAATAGTATTTACCTTCTTCTTTGTGATTAGATAATCAAACTCCACGAGGCTGAGGTTAACTAGGTAAGTTTCGACTTTGTGGTCTTCACAGATCCTAATTAGAAATGCACTACTCCAGTCAGTCTAACTGCGTGACATGATTTCCAGCTTACTTGGTCCTTTCTACCAAGTTCAGTAATAATAATGGCATGCATTTCCCCAGTCCATCAGTGTGACCTCTTCATTTCCTGAGATATATGGACAGGGCATCGGCTTGAGTCTTCTACCCAAATATATACTCTCTGTCCTATTCCATCAGATTGAGGTTTTTGGAAGCCCCCTCAAAGAATATTACACTTGAAAATTATAATTCAAGAAGATGGAATTCCATTCCATGGGACAAAATAATTCACCCAGTCTTACATACGGACACAGACTAGCATTGATAGGTAAGGCCCGATAGGCGTGGCCCAGGGAAAAGCAACCCCTAAAATACCTGGCCCGAAGCCTGATAATACAGCCCTGAACGCGTGGCCCAAGCGACCTGTAGAGTGAAGGAGCCCGAGGATTCAAGAATCTAGGGAGGACGGGAAATTGGCTGTTTGGACAGCTCAGCAAGAGTTAATTAGGCCTAAGAAAAGGGGTAAAATGACAGCCCTTAGATCATCTGGATAGGAACAAAAGTAGACCATCAGATTGATACCCGAGGGGCTATAAAAGAGCCCCTCAAACCTGTAAGGAATGATATGAATAATAATACCCTATATTTCTATATTGATTACACTCTATAACATCAAGCATATATATGACAAGAAGCATGGGAGCTCGATCGGGGTAGCAAGCGGATCTATAAAGGTGACACATATTTAAGCAAGTTATTTCATAATAGAAATCAAAATGTTATGACAAACCATGATGTTAAGTTTTTTCATATTAGAAAAAGTAAGCTGTCTGCGAGATAGTACGTAGTCGTGGAGTGCTAGGTAGGGGAGAGCATAATTACCGAACCGATTGAACCGAGCCGATACCGACCGAAAACCGACGGTATCGGCTCAAAATTTGGGACAATTCAGAGCCACCCCCTCCGACATAACCCTGCCGTTAACACCGCGACGTCCACTCGGTAGGATGTGGGTTATACCGTCGGTTATCGGCACAGGCCATACCGACAGTAAGCCCACATTCCACACAGGCCATAGCCCACCACACACAGACCAGCCCGACAAACCGTAGAAAAAAAAAAGCCCAACCCAATTGAAATTAGGCAATTAGGCTAACCCTAAAAGGATCGAAGCACTGAAGCAGTCAGCAGCCTCTCATTTTTGCTCGATACTCTCTCTCTCTCTCTCAGCCAAAATCCGCCCCCGTCTGTGGCTGCTTGCGGCTGCGGCTCCGTTTAGAGGTCGCGGTAACGACGGCGACGAGAGTGAAGCAGTGTGAAGCCCAACTTGATTCAATTCACCGTTCAGGCGTCGAAATCCCCAAATCGTCTTCCAATTTCAAAACCCTAAAATTCCCAATTCGGCAATTCCTATGTTCGATTGCAATTGTAATTGACGAATTTGTATTCAATTTTTGTGTTTGTTTTCTGTGTCTGTTTTCTGGGTTTGCTTGCTCTCTGTTTCTTTGTTTGTTTTCTGGCTTTGCTCTATGTTTTTGGGTTTGCTTTCTTCTCTTGGTTTTCTTTCATTGTGTTTATGTGTTGTGATAGATGGAAGAAGTTGATGCTCCCAGCCCTAGGCCCAGTCATTCTGTTGTGGATAGTTCTGCAGCATCTGGTTATGGTGTTGTCACGCCTGAGTCTGAAGGAGGGATTGCAATGGATGTTGATCAGCCAAGGTTGCTGATGCCACCACCACCTCCAGCTGCAGCATTCAGTAAATCGTGAGTACTGTGTTATTTGTGTTTATTTGCCTACTGTTTTGTTTGTGTTAGTGTCTTAGTGTTTATGTCAAGTGCATTCACTAAATTAATTGCTTGTTGTTTTCCTCTTTCTTTGCAGTGCATCAATGGCAGCAAGAGAGCAAGAAACAACCCAACAGCCCCAAATCCCATCTGCTGATACAAACACTGTTGTAATGTCAAGGAAGGAGAGATCAAAGGTGTGGGAATATTTCAAAAAGATTGAGAGTCCTACTGGGGTTCGAATTGGCAAATGCAACAGATGCGGCCAAGAATTCAGGGCTGATCCAAAGAAAAACGGGACATCTGGTATGTTAGCTCACCTTAAGAAATGCCTTCAAAATCGTAGCATTGATGATTACTGCCAAACTGAATTGGTTCATGGGGAGGATGAGGATGGAAAGAGTAGTCTAGCTACATATAGGTTTGATCAAGAATCTTGTAGGAAAGCTTTGGCTGTTATGATAATTGCTGATGAGTTACCTTTTAGGTTTGTAGAGGGGTATGGTTTCAGGAAATTTATGTCAATTGCATGTCCCAGATTTAAGGTTCCCTCTAGATGGACTATTTCTAGGGACTGTCTTCAGTATTATCTAGATGAAAAAAAGAGTCTTAAGGATTTTATTAAGACTAACTGTCAAAGAGTGTGTCTGACAACAGACACATGGACATCAGTCCAAAGGATTAATTACATGAGCCTCACTGCACACTTCATTGATAATGAGTGGAAGTTGAGGAAATATGTCTTGAATCTTTGTCCTATAGCTAGTCATAAAGGGGAAAAGATTGTTGTTGGGATTGAGAAGTGCTTGAATGAGTGGGGAATAGGTGCTGTTTTTACACTAACTGTTGATAATGCCTCCTCTAATGATGTTGCTGTGAGCAACTTGCAGAAGAAGGTAGGCAAGTGGAAAGGTAGTGTAATGGGGGTGTAAATACATTCACATGAGGTGTGTAGCACATATTGTGAATCTTATTGTGGGTGATGGCTTAAGATACACATGGAAGTCAGTGTATATAATCAGAAGAGTTGTTAGGTATGTTAGGCAATCTCCTGCTAGGTGGCAGAAATTCAAAGAGTGTATACCTACAGATGGAAATCAAGGCAAAGCCTTGCTGTCTCTTGATGTTCCTACTCGGTGGAATTCAACATTCCTTACGTTGTTTACAGCTTGTAAGTATGAAGTTGCATTTGACAATTTTGCGATTGAAGATGATAACTTTAAGAAGGATATGGAGTCAGCTGAAAAAGGAATAGATGACGATTGGCTAGGTTTACCTAATTCAGAAGATTGGCGTAATGCTAGGAGATTATGCAACTGCTTGGGTCATTTTTTATGATCTTACAACATTTGTTTCTGGTACTAAATATGTCACTTGCAATGCATACTTTGAAGAAATCATTTCTCTTCTTGGAATGTTGATGCGTTGGATTGACAATGATGACTTGGAAATGAGCATCATGGCTCAGAATATGAAGTCAAACTTTGACAAGTACTGGGGTGACGTTGACAAGTTCAACATGGTGCCATTCATGGCATCAATTCTGGATCCGAGGTACAAATCTGGCTTTGTGCAGTTTTCGCTAAAGAAAGTTTATGGTGAAGCCTCGGGTATCAAAATGTGGGATAAAGTCCAAGTTGCAGTCAATGCCATGTTCAATTCTTATCAAGTTCTGGTCTTTCCTCCTTCTCGAACAAATCAACACACACAATCCTCTAGCAGCTTAGCAGGATCATCTTCTGCAACAACATCAAATGCAGATTCAGAAGCTGATGCTAGGAAGGGTGTTGCTGATGCTGAAGGAAGAGAATCAGCAAGGGGCCGAATGAGGGAGTTCAAAGAAGACTTAAAGAACGAGTACAAGAAGATGAGGACTGAGGAAAATGGAGGATCAAAATCTGAGCTGGAAAGATATCTTGCAGAGGAGGTTGAGCCAGAATCCAAGAAATTTGACATTCTTCAGTGGTAAAAGATAAACTCTCCTAGGTTCCCTGTTCTATCCTGTATGGCTCGAGATGTTCTTGCAGTGCCGGTGTCCACGGTTGCATCCGAGTCTGTTTTCAGTACTAGTTGCAGAGTTCTGGACCCTTATAGGAGTTCCTTGACTCCAAAAATTGTGCAAGCACTAATTTGTGCATAAGATTGAATTAGACAAGAAATTCCAGAATATAAGTCCGAATTAAATGTTGATGAAACTGCTGCAAATGTGGAGAAACTTGAGGAAGGTAATATACTTTATAGTTTATACTCCATCTTATGTGTTTGTTCATTAATTTTTGTTTACTGTCTTACATGAATTGCTAATGCTATTGTCTACTGTCAATTGCAATTTGAAAGAAATGAGGGACTTGTTGATTCAAGATCCTTCTCATGAAGTTTGAAATTGGACATTGGATGCTGGTGGAGTGGAAGTGAAGTGATATGAATGTGAGTATGTTCATACTTCAGTTTTTTTCCTGGTTATTTGACTATTTGATCTTTCCTACTTTTAATATGATTCACTGTGTTGTTGTTCAATTTTTAGGTTTTGCTGGAAATTGGAATGACAAATCTGAATCGTCTCAACTCAACTTCTTCTGCAATGGTGGAGCAACTCAGCTTCTATTTCTGGAATTGCTCATTGAGATGTTAATTAAATGTGTAATTGGATTATTTAGTCCATCTTGTTTTGGATTTGAACATTGGTATNGGACATTGGATGCTGGTGGAGTGGAAGTGAAGTGATATGAATGTGAGTATGTTCATACTTCAGTTTTTTTCCTGGTTATTTGACTATTTGATCTTTCCTACTTTTAATATGATTCACTGTGTTGTTGTTCAATTTTTAGGTTTTGCTGGAAATTGGAATGACAAATCTGAATCGTCTCAACTCAACTTCTTCTGCAATGGTGGAGCAACTCAGCTTCTATTTCTGGAATTGCTCATTGAGATGTTAATTAAATGTGTAATTGGATTATTTAGTCCATCTTGTTTTGGATTTGAACATTGGTATTGTATTTCATTACAAGACAATTGCATGTCTTTCATGTTAGTCATATAATATTTAATGTACTCAGTTTGTAAAAAGAATACGTTCAGAACCCGATGAATGAGCTTCCAATAAGCAATATTCAGTTTCAGAGATAACATTTTGCATTCAACGAATGGTATTTACGTACCTTCTTCTTTAATTTGTGATTGGATAATCAAACTCCACGAGGTTGAGGTTAACAAGCTCAGTTGTTTGAGGCAGCCAGGTAAGTTTCAAAACTTTGTGGACTGTTCTTCACAGATCCTTCAATTAAGATGCAATAGTACTCGGGCAGATAGTGTACTGTGTGACATTTCCATCTCCATTGGTCCTTTCCAATTTCCGTAATTAATAATGGCATTTAGTTTCCCCAGTCCATCATCAATGTGAGCTCTTCATCTGCTGGGCCGGATGGACAGGGCATCGGCTTAATTGATCTACCCAAATACTCTCTTCAGTGTAAGTTGCATGCATGTGGCCTTCTTCTCTTGGCCAGCACCCTCATGCTTCTAATTATTATGTCTTCGACAGTGTTATGAAACCTGGTTAACCGTGACCCGGCTGGGTTTCCAGGTTAGTAATTCCTTTGTTAATTTACGGTTGAACCGCGGTTTTACCAGTATTGCTCTTCCATATGGACACGGACTAGCATGTATGACAAGAAGCAAGGAATGCGGGGTAGTGAGCGGATCTATAAAGATGACACATTTGAGCAAAGTTATTTCACAACAGAAATCAAATGTTACAGCCAGCCAGCCATGTTGCATGTTAAGTTGTTGTGCAGTCGATAACAGGTCATGATCCAAAGAGGCACAAATTGACAAGCTAAGAAACTTGCAAGAATATTCTTGTCCCTCAAATTTCCCAGTTGAAACATTTAACTTCTCACATGTTAATTAAGAACATTTGTAGATTAAAAGGCATAATAATAGAGAGAGATGCAATTCAAAGGCACATATTAGCTTTAATGGAGTTACACAAAGTATATATATACTTGCCCCACCTAGCTCGTGCACGACGACTATATATAGCCATAGGCCAGCCCCAATTATAAAACATATTTAAGTCACCACAGTACCAATCTGTACAACCTTGTAAATGTAATTAGTAATTACTCACCACGGGGCAGTCCGGTCTTGCAAGCCAAAGGGAAAGGGAAAGGGAAGGGAGCTCACACCATATATAATAACTACAGACATTTTTTTGAATCCCTGATTGGTGCAGAGTTCCTTCTTTTAGGACTTTCCCACATAGAAACTCACAGCAAGATCGAAATCAACGTGTAAATTATAAATACATCTGTCATGAGCTCTTCAACTGTTGTTCGATTTTATTTCTCCACAATTGTTATTGATAATAAATTACAAATACATATGTCATGAACTTTTGTGATTATTCTTCTCCATGATTATTTTATTTCGTAGATGTTATTTTTGTTCATATTTATCGTTGTCTCTTCGACTGTTCTTCCCTATAGTTCTATTTCTTTCCAGTAATTATTGTTCTTTATTCTTATTCATAAGTTTCGTTGACTATTATTCGACTGTTATTCCTCATAGTTCTATTGGTGCAGAGTTCCTTTTAGGACTTTTCCACAGAGAAACTCACAAGGCCGTAATCAACGTGTAACCTTCTACGGAGGGGAAGAAACGTCTTGATGCCCAATCCTCTGCTCTGGGTCGGCAAGAATATATTAGCTGATGATCTAAGCCTTCATCAGTAGTTCTCCTCTTTTTTGTGGCTAGTAGTATTAATAATGATATTTTTCTTCATCATCTTATAAGTTATAGCTGCATTTTCTTCTTCTGCTGCTATTGTCTGGTGATCACTCTTCAAACCATATTCACGAAGATTGTGGCATCTCCTAAGCCTTCAAGAATTATTATCCATTCTTCTTCTTCTTCATCATCCACTAGCATTATTGATGATTGTTGGGGAAACTCGGATAATTTCCCCACAACTAGTGAATTGAACTGATTCAATAATTCCAGAAAAGATGGCCTAGTCTATCTCCTTAGACAGAATTATCACTCTAAGATAAATCTCCAGGAAAGACTGGAGGAATAATGGTTCACTTAAAACCCAGCCTCCTAAACAGGACTCGCTTGCACAGTGTTTTAATTCACAATTTAAACCCAACAAAAGGCGGCTTAGCCGACCAACTTATTTAATTTCTTTCACTTGTTTTTTTACTTATATCTAAATGGGTATCATTATATATACATATGCTAGGTCTGAATACGAGCTAATCAAGAAAATAGTGAAAGGCATTGAGAGCAAATTAAAGCATTCATCTATGCCTTCATTATATGACTACTGGAGCAGTCGGCTTGTCGGAATGGAATCTCGTGTTGAAGAGGTTCTAACATTATATGTCCTCCTACATTACCACCCCCGGTAGCAATCTTAATATAACTAAGCTATTCGAAATTAGTACTTGCTAAATTTTTTTATGCTAAATCGACAGAGTTGATCTAATATTTATTCATTAGGCATCTCAGTAGACTTTAAGGTTTTTACTGCATATATTCTATAAGTATTCTCTTTTAAAATTTTGTATTATGTAGTAATGGAGAAATAAAATTGTATTGTTTTATGTGTTTCAAAGAAATAGACATATGAATTGCGCAATGTAAACACATAAATTAACCGGTAGACAATAATTTTAACTTTTTTCAAATAATCAACTCATAATAATGGTTCTATATTATATTGTTCTATTGCTGAATTATAGATTCGTTATGTAGTACCCAAAATAAAATCAAAGAAGAATAATGCAAGGTATTGCTAAAACTTTTTTAGAAAGATATTGTTAAAAACATTAAAGTACACACAAAAATTGAATTAGGTAGATTAATCAGTAAAAAGTTTTTTAATAAATTAAAAATTGAAAAACAGTTGAATAGTTAACAAAAACTATGAATAAGAACAATAACTGCGAAAAAGAGTAATAACGAAAAAGAATAATTACAAAAACTAATTCTAAACAATAAATATCAGTTTTTCTATAATGTAAAAAAAGTTTTTGATGAGATAGTCAATGAAAACTACCAATAAGAACAAACGCTAGGAAAAAGAATAACTAAAATTAAAATAATTAAAATTATATAATCTACAATATCAAAAGGAAGGTTTTTACAGCATATATTCTATAAGTATTCTCTTTTAAAATTTTGTATTATGTAGTAATGGAGAAATAAAATTGTATTGTTTTATGTGTTTCAAAGAAATAGACATATGAATTGCGCAACGTAAACACATAAATTAACCCGTAGACAATAATTGTAACTTTTGTCAAATAATCAACTCATAATAATGGTTCTTTATTATATTGTTCTATTGCTGAATTATAGATTTGTTATGTAGTACCCAAAATAAAATCAAAGAAGAATAATGCAAGGTATTGCTAACAAATTTTGTGAAAGATATTGTTAAAAACAATAAAGTAGACACATAAACTAAATTAGGTAGATTAATCATTAAAAACTTTTTTTAATAAATTAAAAATAAAAAAACAGTTGAATAGTTAACAAAAACTATGAATAAGAACAATAACTGCGAAAAAGAGTAATAACGAAAAATAATAATTACAAAAACTAATTCTAAACAATACATATCGGTTTTTCTATAATGTAAAAAAAGTTTTTGATGAGATAGTCAATGAAAACTACCAATAAGAACAAAGGCTAGGAAAAAGAATAACTAAAATTAAAATAATTAAAATTATATAATCTATAATATCAAAAGGATTAACAAATATTACTGAAAATAATTAATTTATAATTAATTCCAATGCAAAAACTAATTCTAAGCAATTTGTATCGGTTTTCTTATAATGTTAATCATTATTTACATTATATATAAGTTTTAATCAAGATAATAATTAATATGTAAGCCTTTATTTTATATTTTCTCAATAACTACCAAGAATTACGAAGAATGATAATTACTGTAAAATAATAGAACTATGGAGAAGTATGGAGAAGAATAGTCGAAGAGTTAACAAAAAAATATGAACAAGAATAACTTCTACGAAATAGAATAATTATGAAGAAGAATAATCACAAAAAATTAGGACAAATGTATTTGTATTATTATCAATAAGAACTATGAACAAAAATAATGGAAGAATAGTCGAATAGACAGCAAAAAAATACAAAAAATAACAATGTGTACGGAAAAAAATAATAACGGAAATAATTATCATAATGACTGATGTGTTTGTAGTTATCATTAGCAAGAATTATAAACAAAAAAATTGAAGTACAGTGGAATAGTTAATGAAAACTACCAACGTGAACAACGACTACAAAGAAAACAATAGTAAAAAATAATAATATAATTTAGAATATTAAAAAATAACAAATATTATTAATAATAACTTATAAATTCCAATTATAATACTAAAACTAATTCCTATTACAATACTAAAACTATTCTAAACAATTTCTTATCCATTTGTCTAGATTATTAAAAAAAAATTGACTTTATAGTAAGTTCCTAAAGCTTGGGAATGGTGGGGGGAAGAAACTACAATTAAAATCATCCAGAATTACAGCTTTTGGGCTTTTATTTTTCCATATGTTTACATTACATATAATTGTTTTAAAAAAATAATTAATATAAAAATATTTATTTATATTTCTCAACAACAATTATGAACTACGATGTACAATAATTGTTGAAAATCAATAAAACTATGACAAAGCACTGCCAAAGAGTTAGCGAAAACTACAAATAGGAATAACTTTTGTGAAAAAATAATCCTAGAGAAAAATAATTATAAGAAATCATGACTTTTGTTTTTGTAATTTATTATCAATAAGAATTATGGAGAAGAAAAATTGATTTATAAATTCCTATACTAATACAAAAATCAATTCTAAACAATTTGTATTTTTTTGTTTAGAATATTAAGAAAAAAAGTACTAAGAATTATGAAGAACAATAATTACTGAAAAACAATATAACTATAGGGAAGAAGAGCCGAAGAGTCAACGAAAACTATGAACAAGAATAACTTCTACGAAATAGAATAATCATGAAACAAGAATTCATGACAGATGTATTTGTAATTTATTATCAATAAAAACTATGGAGAAAAAATTGAAAAGTAGTTGAATAGTTAAGGAAAACGGCCAACAACAGCGACCACTAAATTTCTATGTAAGTCCCTTTCAAGAAAATGATTGATATGTAAGTCTTTATTTATAACAACTACTAAGTATTAAGAAGAATAATAATTACTGAAAAGTAATAAAATTATAATGTTTATCAAAAGAGTAATTATAGGAAGACAGATATATTTGCAATTTATTATCAATACGAACTATGGTGAAGAAAAATCAAAGAATAATTAAATTGTCAATGAAAACTAGGAACAAGAACAATGACTACGAAATAGAATAATAACGGAAAATAATAATCACAAGAATTCATTGCTGATGTGTTTGTAGTTTATTATCAACAAGAAATATGAAGAAAAATATAAAAAACAATAGAATAGTCAACCAAAATAGGAACAAAGACTACAAGAAAGAATAATAATAGAAAATAATAATATAACTTAAAAATCCCCTTTATTAATAATATAATTCAATAATAAAAGTTATATAATTTAGAATATCAAAGAATTATCAAATATCATTAATAATAATCAATTCATAAATTCTTATTCTAATACAAAAATTAATTCTAGATAATCCATTGGTCCACATTTTGGAAAAAAATATTTGTGTACATTATATATAAGTTTCTCTTAAGATAATGATTAATATATGAGTATTTATTTATATTTTCTCAACAATTACCTAAAAATACGAAGAACAACAACTATTAGAAATAATAGAACTATGAAGAAGAATACTCGAAAAGTCAGGGAAAACCATGAACAAAAATAATATTTATCGAAAAAAATAATCATGAAGAAGAATAATCACATGTGCTCATGACAGATGTGTTTGTAATTTATTATCAAGAAGAACTATGTAGAAGTCAAGTAGTCAACGAAAACTACGAACAAAAACAATGACTACGAAAAAGGAAAATAATGCAAAAAAATTATAATTTGAATTCATGACTATGTGTTTGTAGTTTGTTGTTAATAAGAACTATGAAGAAGAAAAATTGAAGTACAATAGAATAGTTAACATAAACTACCAAAAAGAGCAATGACGACAAAAATGAACAATAAATAAAAATACTAATATAATTTAATAATCACCTTCATTAATATAATTTAACAATTACAATTATGTAATTTAAAATAAAAAAAGGATTAACATAAATCATTAACGATAATCGATTTATAAATTCTTACTCAACTACGTAAACTAATTCTAAATAATAAGTATCTGTTTGCCTAGACTATAAAAAAAATTTGTTTTCATTATATATAAATTTCTTCTCAGGATAATGATTAATACTATACCACGCAATTTAAAAATTATAATACTGTATCACGTGCATCGCACGCGTAGGAAGAAACTAGTCTATATATAAAATAATGAAGGCCAATGTTTGGGGTATTTTAATAATTTTGGACTAAGAATTGTATTACGATTGCTTATGTTTGGGGTATTTTAATAATTTCGGACTAAGAATTGTATTCTAAAAATTGTATTAGAATTGCTTGCTAGTCGGCGTCAAAATTAGGAATTGGTCATACGTAAAAGAATAAATAGTTATAATAATCTATTTTAATAATTTCGGACTAGGAATTGTATTACAATTGCTTGTTAGTCGGCGTCAATACAAAAAAAAAACAAATAATTATAAGTAGGGGTATATAATTAAGGGGTATTTTAATAATTTCACCATGTTTGGTATTTTTTAATAATTTCGGACTAAGAATTGTATTACAATTGCTTATGTTTGGGGTATTTTAATAATTTCGGACTAAGAATTGTATTAGAATTGCTTGCTAGTCGGCGTCAATATTAGGAATTGGTCATACGAAAAAAAACAAATAGTTATAATAATCTATTTTAATAATTTCAAACTAAGAATTGTATTACAATTGCTTGCTAGTCGGCATCAATACAAAAAAAAAACAAATAATTATAAATAGAGAAAAAAAAAATTATAAATAGAGATATATAATTAAGGGGTATTATTATTTCTCTATAATAATCCGTTTCGCTGCGTTGGTGCTTTTATATATAGTATTGATAGATTGGTTAATTAATTTGGGTTTGCAATTTAATTAGCACTTAGGAATGCTAGGAATATAGAATCCATGTAGAGTGTACGATACTTAATTTCCTGTCCTTTTCTATTAATTGCAACGTTGGAATTAATCAAGGCCGGCTTGAGTAAGATATATTAACCTGAAGGGTAGGCTGGTCTTGGATTTGGAGAACTTTTCAATGAAATATTAGTTTTAAGTGTTGGCAGTAGAAGACGTAGGACGGCTGTGGTGAAAGGAACTCGGGTGGCTAATTAAGGATAAACCAATCGATAAAATCTTTGGCACAAGCTAATTAAACTATATTATTCACCAATTAGTGTTGATAGAAATAGTTCAAAAAAAGTTGAAAACATCAAAATTCTTTTGGTACGGTCATTGACCTATGGTGCCATAGCGTGAGCCACGGTAGGATTTGAATGAACCAGTGCTAAATCCTTCTGGTATCTTTACTTCATGTTGGCTACAGGACAAGGATTATAAAACCTTTGTGCAACTAATGACAAGTGAAAGATAGACAAGGCATCCACCGAAAGAAGAGGCATATTAGGCAAGGAACTATCGATGTACAATTAAAAAAGATGAAGCACACACCATATCAAAGGATAGGCAATGCGAATTTAGCCAAGGTCAATCATAAATAGTCTTGCGTACTCGGAGATTAGTGCATATATATTCACAGAAACACATTCACGTCAAAAACAAAATTCTACGAGCAAATTTATTTTTTGGTTTTACCAAGATTTCTGCAACAAACAATCCCGACAAAAACACTTAAGAAAAACCCATCTAATCTTCATATAAGAAGACATGTTTTGTACTCGGCAGCTAAGAATTTACATGTTCATCAAATAAATCATCTTGCAGACCTGAGATAAACACAGCCTTTTCGCCAAATCGATCGCCTGCAGGAAAATTTCCTCATAGTGTAAGGGCAATATAGATGTGCGAAACATCTTCGAAGAAGGGAGTGGCATCAACTATTCATTAATAATAGGAGGAGAAAGACAACGTACCCAATCAAATCCGCTTCGACGGACCGATAACTTTCGAGCTTTCATGATCATGTTTAGAATCCAATCCACATTCTGGGCAGTCGAAAGGATAGTCTACAACATAAAAGGTTAGGCGGTTCATTAGCCACCCAGAAAAGTCGATCAAATTAACCACAGAACAACCAAGAAAATTCTTATGATCCTTGCCTTTTACAAAGGACTAGCTAGGTGCAAACAAGATAGGAACATGTAGTTCGAACGAGAATCACATTTGAGGAAGGAAATTACAATTAATGTGAGAACACCATCCTAAGGAAACAAATAAATTCCAGCCCCAAAAGCTCAAAAACAAGGCTACCCATGAGTTTGGATGGGATCTAAGTTTCAGGCCAGATGGGGCAGTTATGCAGGGGTCATGAATTGGTAGAGGGGGTTGGGTTATAAAAAATCATAACAACACAAATTAATGCTGTATTAGAAGAATGGTCGCCATTACTATGCAGCAAATATGGAAAGCAATGGATAAATTCCCATTTCAGCAACAGAAGATAGATCCTTACAAGACTCTAAGACACTAGCCGAAGCATGAGATGTGCTTTGATATAAGTAACACGCAAAAAAAATAAAAAAAAAATAGCATTCAACATTAATGCAGGAGATTAATGTACCTATCCAGCCGGTGGTGGGATCAAGTTTGAAACGAGGATCCTCAAGCAGCGGAGAATCACGAGTGAAAACTCTGGTGACATGCTGTTTGAAGTCTTTAGAAAAGGCTGCACTGTGGATTTGGGCATAAACAGTTGTGCGTCTGGGTGTTGGATCGTAGATCAACGCTGTGAACTGGAAGTGGGTGACACAACCAACAGGCATGATGATTTCGTCGCAACCGTTAATCATCTTAGTAAGTTCTAGCTTAGCACCCTCCTTGTTCCTGTAATATTCAATAGCCAATTGGGCAGGCTTTCGAGCCAGGTCGGCTAAATAAGTCGGGTAGTAGTCAGATGCTATCCTGTCAGTAGAGAACAATTAGAAAACCAACAACAGCAGCTGCAGTTAAAGGGAATATAGTGATACTTGTTGCATCGTTCCTCAACATTTAACATAACACATAACAATAATCTCTGCACTAAAAGGATTACCAAATGGATATCAGATGCAACACCCTAGCTAGGTCAAAACTCAAAAGCGTCAACCAAATGAATTGCAATATCAGAATACCCCCACATGAGCTCAATCCAACCAAAAAAGAAAAAAAGACTTGGAATTTAAAATCTTTACTTTTTGGATCGTTCATGAGCCTCATCAACGATGGCACGGCGTTCTTCGTCTGTTTGATGAAGACTTCAATTGGAAACAGACATCAAAAAATCAGAATCAATATTGCTAATTATAAAAAAGCACAAATATGATAAAAACACATAGAATCAATATTGCTAATCATAAAAAGCACAAATATGATAAAATACATAACATACAAAAGTTCCCGCAATAACTTGGCAGCTCTACTGATATCTCTTCTCTGGCGGGACGTTGCGGGTTTAGAGAGTTGGCGCTTCCGGGCTCTCAAAGCATACCCTGGTGGTGGCGGCGCAGGTTGAGAGGACCGGGATCTAGGGATAGTAGGGTTAGGGTTTGATTCTACCATCTCGGGTGCCCCTCCTTCCTTCCCCTTGCCCGATCTTCTACCTACTCGACCCATTTAGTTTTCTATCGCTTTTTTTTTCTTCTTGTTTTCTCTCGAATTTGATTCTTTCGGTTCCCTACCAAAGAAAGAAAAGAGAGGAAGAAGATGGTGTGATATATATATGTGCGTCTGCATGCCTGCTAGGGTTTCTCTTGTCTGCCTCGCTTTTGCTAGGGTTACTCTCGATTTGGGTCAGGGGCCCAAAATTTTTGAGAGCCCGGAAGAATATAGGTAGTGAAATTATGGAAAAAAAAGGTCAGGTGGTGAGTTGAAATTGGACTAGAATTCAGGTAGTTAAAATGTAATTAACCCGGTTGCGATATGTTGAAGAAGGATAAGGAAACCTGGGGAAGTGCATATTAGGGAAATTGAAAGACTCTCCTCCTCACAGGGACATTCAAAATGTTCTAAAACTAAGTTATGATGGGCTGGAGTGGCAGGAGAAGCAAATACTTTTGGATATCGCATGTTTTTTTAAAGGATGGTCTTTGCATCACATTGAAGCAATTCTTGCAGATGCTAAGTATGCAATAGAACGTCTTAAGGATAAGTGTCTTATTACCGTGTCTGTGTGTGGCGAGGAGGAAAGAACAGTAGGAATGCCTGAGTTCATGCAGCAAATGTGCGAAGATAGTGATGTACTCCAAGTGCTAAATAAACCCAAGGTACTTACGATGTTAATGGCTGACTGGAAATAATATTTGTTTCCATCTTTGTAGATTGATTTTTGGTTTTTTTTTTATTCTCTAATTTAACATGTTAGTACTCATTCTTTCATTCATTTATCGTCGTCTAATGATGATCAGAGAGTTGAAAGAGTTGAAGCTTTGTCGCTAGATATGTCCCAAGTTAGCCGTATAAATCAATTATGTCCTAAAATCTTCGAGGAAATGGAGAATCTAAGGCTGCTTCGGTTCTATTTTAAGGATGCCGACTGGTACAAGAAACCCTCCTCCAAGCTTCATCTCCCACAACGTGGGCATGAATATCTTCCAAATACTGTTAGGCTACTCCACTGGGATCTCTATCCATCAGCGTCTCTGCCAATGAATTTCAGTTTAGAAAACCTCGTACATCTCAAAATGCATCACAGCAGCCTTACACAGCTGTGGGAAGGAGCTAATGTGGTATGTACACATATATATATATATATATAAATTTTAGGAACACAGTTTAGTTAAAAATTAAGATGTCTTAATTAGAACAACTTTAACGTTTTGATCATGTGGTGGTGTTAATTTGTCTCTTGTTGTTGTTTTCTCTTCATGACAGCATCTAGTTAATTTGAAAGTTTGTGTGACCTTAGGGAGTCCAAGGAGTTGATTAAGATTATGGATTTTTGGGGAGTCCCAAATTTAGAGGAGTTGCTTCTAAGGGGATGTTCAAGCTTGGTTGAAATCCCTTCTTCTTCTATTCAGCTTTGTCGGAAGCTCACCAAGATTATTGTTTCCGGGTGCGTTAATTTGTGTGGCTTTCCAAGTGATCTTTGTTTGACATCACTTGAAGAGGTTAATTTACATGGGTGCCCAACAATCACATAACTTCCACAGCTTCCTTCAACCGTGAAGAGCTTATCTATATACAGAAGTGGGATAAAGCAGGTAACAGCAGCATCAATTGGGCATTTAACCAGACTCGAGCAGGAATTGGGACACTAAATTTAAGTGGGACCAGTATTGAGTATTTTGGGGGCGAAGCCATCAAACGACTTTCTAAATTAGAAAGGCTTTATCTAAGAGATTGCAAGAGACTCCGATGCATACAACATCTTCCTGCTGCTCGTCTAAAGAAGTTGGATGCCCCCAACTGCACTTCACTTACATCTGTTTCATCATCAGTGATACCCAAAAGCTTGCAAGCTTGCGATTTAAACTTTGCAAATTGCTTCATGTTGGATGCTAGTAGTTTGATCAGCAGGAGTACTAGTATAGATTCAAGAGTAGTCCCACCATATCATTGCAACGGCATGAGGCTTTTGATCCCTGGGGATGAAATCCCAGAATGGTTTGAATACAAAAGCCCCAACAGCAGCATCACTAATATTAGCGGATCTTCTTCTGCTTCTTCTTATTCTGTTGTGGTCCCATTTCTACATCACCATGAGTACCACTGTAAAGGAGGTGGAGGACGACGACGTGCCTTAAGGAATTTGACCTTTGCCCATGTCCTTGCTCCTCCCTCTCCAGAATGGTGTATGAGATGCTCCTGGGATTGTTATGTTTTGGGGGAGTCGGGGGTTTGCTTCCACGTCAATTATTCAGAAGCTATGCATACTGTGGAAGTGGAAGCAGAGCATGTGCTCTATTCTTGCCGAACCAATTTTCATGATTTGGATGGGGCAATCTGGGGACGATTTGAAACCCCAATAATCTCAGGCGTGCAGGTCATCCAGTCCGGGGTCCATCTCAACTTTGCCGACAATAGTGATGATGATGATGATGAGAAATTAGAAGACCAAGGAGAAGAAGAAGACGAAGATGAGGATGATGATGCTGATGAGAAATTACAAGCACTACTAGAAAATAGCCTTTACTCTCGGATTTAGCAACGGATTTTTAGCCATTTGTAACGGATTTTTTGATTTGCAACGGATTTTGTCACGGATGAAATCCCTGGTTAAACCCTTCGTTGCAAATCCGGTTGTGAGGGAATTTGTGACGGACCCTTTTGCCACGGATTTTATGAGGGATAAGTCATGACAAACTGTGACAGTCTTATATCCCTCACAATTAAATCCGTTAGTGTAAACCTTGCTGTTTGTAATGGAAAAAATAACCCACACAAATTAATTCCTTGTTAAATCCGTCACAAACTAAATTTACAGAAAAAATAATTATGCCAAATACCAATATATTAACGTATGCCCCTAAGACCAAGAAGAAGAAGAAGAAGAAGAAGATGATGATGATGATGATGATGATGATGATGATGATGATGATGATGATGATTTGGAGAAATTAGAAGACCTAAGAGGAGGAGGAGGAGGAGAAGAACAACAAATGACCAACCAATACATGATGACGCATGACGGATTTGAGGCAATTGTCAATTTCATGAAACAAAATAACAAACAAGTTCAAAGCGTTGGACGAGTAGAGGGATCCTTAAATATTTATGTGCTCCTTGCTTGTCTTCATCATTTGATTTGATCTGTGTGGGTGTACGCCTTGCCTATCCAACTTTTTCTGGTGCTATCACTATCACATGTATCATAAGCTATTTCTGCTTTCGGAATTACAGAAATGCCTGCATCTGCATGGTCTTTATCAGTGTTTGCTTTTTTGGTATGATCTTTCAATGTGTAAGGTTGGGAATCTAGTTGCACCATCAGGCATCAACTGGTTAATCTCACAGTTTCTGACCATTGAAGGTATGATGTCAATATGTTCTTAGGTTGATTTCTGATATTTTGTAGATGTAAAGTTGACAGCAATATTCCACTAATTAATAGGGGTTTTTTTTTAACCGCCAACTTTATTATTCATTCTTCCATTATGTTCTAAGGTGGTGCTTCACATGGCAACTCATTCTAGGACCTGGACAGAGATTGGCATACACTCATCACCTCATGATGTTCCTTGTGAGGGAGGGAACGGAGACTAAAGTGTGTAGCAAAGGACCATGATGTATTGCAATGTGTAAATTAAGCTTGTAATTACAGATTGACACCTAGTGAAAAGTGCAATTTGGGTTTACACTACACGAAAAGTTGACCAAAGCTTTCAGGAAACGTACTATATACATGCATAGATGCTTTGAATTACTTGGATCGGCCTGATGATTCAATTAACTACAAGGAGACCTAACTCCAGGTAGGGCTATATAAGTTTTTGATAGAGATAAATCTTTTTTATGTCCATGAACTTTTTCAAAATCTCAAACCTTGTTCCTGAACTTTTTTTTTCAAAGATTATATCCCTGAACTTGTTTGGAATCGCAAAATTCTGTCCTTTTTCCTTCTATACCCGGTAATCCATTTAGAAATTGACACGTGACGCCACGTGGAGGGTGGGGCCAGATTATTTTAATATTATCTATTTTTTACTGAATTTTTTATTGTAAACTAATTATGAAATTAGGAAAAAGGATTTTGTTTCTTGTTTAATATTATCATATAGTTTATTGTTTCTCTAATTTTCTTTCTCTAATTCAAATGGAGTACCAAAAAAATAATATGTTTACTAAAAAAAATGAAAATTAGTAAAGCCAGAGAAGATGATAAAAAAGGTATTAATACCCTTTCTCTCACAAAAATTTTGAAAAATCATTTAAGAAAGGAAAGCTTGACCAAAAACTCACCCGCATTTGAATTGAATAAATTCAACTATTTGTTAAAAAATGAATAATAATAATAATAATAAATCATCTTTTACAAAATAAGAAACAAACCACCACCAAATAATTATTTTTTTTATATAAACCATACTATTATTTTAACGCCACCAAATAGTGGATCAACAAAAAAAAAAGACAAATTTATTAGATATGATACATCTAATAATCATACCCACCAAATCTTAACAGTTTTCAAAAGAAAAGAACAAAATATTGAAAAATCTGAAAAATAAAGCTATTGCGATATGCAAGCATCAAATCTGCCAGCGCCAAGATCGAGCCAGATCCAACAATACCCAATGGGAGGAGGAGAGCTGCCGAGAAACAACAAAACTAAAACCGGATACAATGGCCCACACCTCCAAGTCGTCGCCTAAGAATCACCGTCCGTTGTCAGAGGTTCAAAACGGTTGGAAAAACCGTTGCCGAACTGGAGGATTTAACCAGATCGAGGTACTACGGCCCTAGATCGGACCAAATCCAAGTGGATCCTAGTTGTTGCGTGCCAGTAGAGAGACATCCAGAAGATCCGCGTAGAGAGCCCGAAGCATACCGCCGCAACGCACGAGCACCAAAAGGTCCGCGTCGTCTCACCGGGAGCAGGCGACGACGGGGCGTTGGGGCTGGACTCGTCAGCTGAGGAAGTGGTGCGGTAGCAGATCTGCCAGGGGTTGGCGGCTGTGGTGGTGGAGGCGGAGGCAGGGGCCAAGGGCTGCGTCGGTTCCACCGTCGGATCGAGGTCGCTCGCCTTGGATTTCAATGCAATTCTCTTTTTCTCTCACGGAAGAAATGAAATTTTCTTGGTGTGCTTGTTAGAGAGTTTTTGCAGTTGATTGTGAGAAGGGAGAGGAAGATATGAGAGGAGGAGATGAAGAGGAAGAGATGATGATGATTTCACATAAATTCTTTCTTTCCAGCGTGTATTGTAGGTGTTAATTTTGTTGTTTATAATTCATATTAATTGATAATTAATTTCTTTGCTATTATATATAATAACTAGTTTCCTTTTCAAAGTTATAACTTTTTTAGATTTAGTAACACATAATCGGTCAAACGTTTTCTTTTCAACAATAATAATTTTTCAAAATTTTGGTGATTTATTATAACGACCCGGATAAAATTTTCGTGATTTTTACCAAGTTATTTTGAATTTTACGGTGGTTAATAAAATTTTATCACGGTTAATAAAGAATTTTACCAATCCATGTCAATTTTCATTATTTTCACTATTATCTTTACTACTCTCAAAATTATTATTATTGTTATTATTTTTTTACCATTAATAATTCTATTTACGTAATCAACATCAGTAGTAATATTACCATTATTTTGCTATGATATTTTTGTTGTAATAATTTACTAATTATAATTAAAAAAAGAAAGTTTCATCTTTATTTCCATGATATTTAATAATTGGAAATTTATTTTGAATTTTATAAAGGAATAATCGTTAAATTATGTTTATGTTTTACAAAGATTAAGTTAAAATGTTAAACACAAGGTTTAGTGTAGTTCGACCGATACGACGTTTTGGAGTATCTTTCGTTAACCGAGCCTCGGTTTTCAATTCCGAGACTTGGACAACGCTCAGGGGTATTAATCGGATTTTCCGAGCCCAAGTTGTATTTTCGGACCCGGGGCGGAAATCCAAAGAGACGGGAGTATCCCTGCGATTTCGTTATCCCGACACGGAAATCTGAACCGACCAATCGTGGCTTGCCACGTGGCCACTCTGCTTTTCTTTTCTTTCTTTTCCTTTTTTTTTCTCACTTCTTTTCTTTCTTCTTTTTTCCTCTCTCTCGGTTTTTCTTCCGCCGCCCTGCCCCACCTCTTTCTTTTTTTTTCCTGCTTCTCTTTCCCGTGACTCTTCTCCTTTGTGTTGTCCCCTTTCCTTTGTCCTCATCTTCTCTTCTCCTCTTTATCTCCTCTTTTCCTTCATTTGATCTCCTCACGCCTTCCTCTGCACCCCCTCTCTCTTTCTTCTCACTCCCCTGCTACAGACCACACGCGCCCCTCCACCTTCTCTTCTCCTTCCTTGCTGCTCGCTTTCCCACCATGCCGCCCGACGACCGACGTCCTCGTCTGCTCGCTGCCACCAAGGAGTCGCCATCAAACCACCGCGACCAGTTCCTTTTCCCCTTGCGCCGCTGCTCACCCTCACCGTCGATGCTGAGCACAGGAGCGACATCGCCGACCTCTGTCTCTCTCCGCCACTGCAAGTCCCATCGCCACTCCCCTTCGCTGTAGACGCCACCACACGCAGAGCCGCCGCCCTTCTCCTCGACTCGCCGCCGCTGTCTTTTCTTCCTCCCATTGCGTCGCTGCCACCTTCCTACCAAGCCGTCGCCGCCCCTGCTCTGCTCGCAACCGCCGCTCTCACCCCCGATCCATCCCCGCCGTCGCCGTCTTCGTGGTTGTGTGGGTAAGACGCGAAGTCGACCCATTTCCCCTCTCCCTTTTCTTCCTTTTCTATTCCTTAACCCGATTCATATTTGATTAAACTAACCGGGTCTTGGATATCTTGTGTTTTTGGTTGTGGATCGTTGCGCTTGTAATCGGATGTGTTTTAGCGTTGTTGTGTTGGTTGTTGGGAGATGGATGGATTTGCTGTTGGCTGTTTGGGGATGCTCTGCTGCCATCGTGAACAGTACCTGGATGGAATCCGGCGAGTTTTCGGTGTCTCGGGAATTCTCCGGCGAACCCGGAAACGAACCATTGTGTAAAACCCGAGCCCTTGGACATAAGCGTACTAACGAACCGATGGACATAATAACGAACCCGAGCCACGTTAACGAACCCGGAAATTAATAATAACGCTAATTAAACGAACCTTTATTTTAACTAAACGAATTTTAATTTTGTTTTGCTTTATGTTTTATTTTCCTTTATCTAATTTATGCATTTATTTAATTTTCCAAATGGGCTATTAGAAAGGCCCACTGTATTTAATTTCTCGGTTTTTAATTTCATTTACGATTTTGCCTGGGCTCATATAAGGCCCATTGTATTTTACTTTCGATTATTTAATTTTAATTGGGCCTATTAATATAAGGCCCATGTCGTTTATTTATTTTTATGCCATATTTTTTATTTAATTTTTTATATATTAGTTATTACGTTTATCCTCCGTTAGGCTAAACGTTCGTGAAGGCCTACCGAGTTCAATTCCTAATTTCCTTATTTATATTTTAATTGAATTATAAAAGTCTAGTTATAACTAAATATATTTTTCGTAATTATAAGCTAAAAAGATGATAGACTCGTATTAAATAATTTTATGTATCATAGTTATTCTGTTGACTATAATAATATTAAGCTATAATTTTGTTTACAATTACAGTTTAAAAACATATATACACCTTCGGTTAACTATATGTATATATACACATATATATGTTTTACAATAGTTACTTTGTTTTAGGGTATATATAAAATACACCTAGGTATGAATGCAGATCATAATTTGTCCGATTTACAAATATAATTCAATATAAATAATTTTGTAATTATAAGGCCTATTATATGAACCGTAGAAATTATTTTATGGCTACTCTATATCTTATAGTGGTATTACTTTGATAAATACTAAACCACAATATTCTACTAATAGTTATATCATTCACTCCTTAATCTTATTATTTCGGTTATTTTATTTATAACTATGGGTATATAAGTATATATGACGTTATAAGTATCACTTTTGCAACATTACGATACAATCGTTTTATACCATACATTCGGCTAAGCTAACTTATTATCGATTGTACTATTTTATTTAAACAGTTATATTATCAAATTTGTTGCTTGGTACATTATTCATGTATTTAATTATCTTCACTATTTTATAAACCTCGATTACTAAATGTATATATATTCATTATTACTTTTACCGAGAATAATTATTTTATGAAATACCATTTATTTTATATTGTATTTCGACTATGATCATTCTATGAATTATAAATACCCTACAGCCGTAAAAGCAATGTTTAATGGAAACGGTTTCGGAATGATGATAACGATGATTAACCGTGGATAAGCAGAATAATAATTAATCTCACGCATTGCATTCTCTGATGTGCATTATTTGTGATTATACGTGTAGATATGATATAGGAACAGATAAAGCCATATGGATTATGTGCTGATTTCAGAGACATACGAGGTGAGGATGGATAACTCTAAGTATATGCCTATATTACTCTGTTGGATGTATTTGTTGCTTGGTTGAAGCGTTGAATTGTGATACAATATTTGTGGATATATGATGACTTGGACTTACTGGTATAATTTTAATTTGAGAATTGTGTTGATGTTGTTGTTGTTGGACTATTAACAGAAGGATGTCTGTTAATTGAGGTCCGGTTGGGTAATTGGAATTAATCTGTGTATTAGAAAGATGATGATTAAGTGTCACGTGGTAAGTAGTGGTACGACTGGAGGTTAGAGACTATTCTGTGGTGGCCATAACTTGTTTATTTGTGATGGGCATGTTGATGCCGGTTTTATATTGGGATGTTGATCCCTGGTTTTTTATTGGGATGTTGATCCCTGGTTTGTTATTGGGGTGTTGATCCCTGATTTTGGTTTTGGGATGTTGATCCTGGATTTGGTTTAGGTATGGCACCCAAAGTAGTTTGATATCGTGGCACGACCCTAGCTTATCCGTGACGGGGCCCGGAAGATAAAACTGGTAATTTAATTAATTTTTTTTTGCCTTGGCTCAGTCAATATGTGGTTGATCCTATTTGTTATCTGTTTTGCATCCTTGAGTTTATAGTGCCAGCATATTTATGATTATCCATGATTGTACTTAAATGTACCAGTGAGCATTTCGGACTCACCCCTCGCCTGCGGGGTTTCATCCCGTAGGTTGAGTTATTTGTGGAACAGGTACGATGCATTCCGGCGGCCGTGGCATACCCTCGGGCAGGACTCGGATCCATTATTTTGCATCGGGCTTTGCATATGTTTTCTCTGTGATTATAATCGCTTCCGCTGTGCTATTGTTTCCCGGAATCGGGTATTATAATTTTGGGCCGATGGGCCAGGTTATTTGAGACATGCTATTGTTGATGTCCCCGAGGTCGGGCGATGTGATTTGATGTTGGGCCGTTGGGCCGATTTCTCTGTTATATGTACTGTTTGTGCCACGTGTCGGCACTCTTGTTCGGTAATTACTGTTTGCCGGGTAAATGGTGGTCGGGTCGTTTCATTTATTAACTTCTCGTTTTTATAATTTCTAATTAAATTCTAAATAATTTTTAATCAAAAATAATAACTAATTTTACTTTAATATTTATAATTATTTTATATTAATAACTAATAATCGGTAACTGCCTTTTTAAAAAAATTGTAATGATTTCAAATTAATAAGCATTGAAAATCTATTTCTTTGCAATTACAAATAATAATTAACTTCATTTTATAAATTTCTGATAATTTTGAATTCATGAGCATGGAAAATCTATTTCTTTCCAATTACAAATACTAATTAATTTCTTTTTTAAAATTTGTGATGATTTTGAATTAATAAGCGTTGAAAAATTCTTTTCATTGCAATCCCAAATAATAATTAACTTCCTTTTATAAATTTCTGATAATTTTGAATTAATGAGCATGGAAAATCTATTTTTTCCAATTACAAATACTAATTAATTTCCTTTTTAAAATTTGTGATGATTTTTAATTAATAAGCGTTGAAAATTCTATTCTTTCTCATTTAATCAGCATTGAAAATTTATTTTTTCTAGATAGAAATAAAAATTAATTTCCTTTTTTAAATTTCAATAATTTTAGAAAATAACAAAGATTCAAAATTAGTTTATAATAATAATATTAAAATAATCTGGCCACTCGGGGTCCACCATCCACGTGGCGCCACGTGTCAATTTCTAAATGGATTACTGGGTATAGAAAGGAAAAAGGATGGAATCTTACGATTCCAAACAAGTTAAGGGATAGAATCTTTGAAAAAAAAAATTGAAGGACAAGGTTTGAGCTTTTGAAAAAGTTGAGGGACATAAAAAAGGTTTATCTCGTTTTTGATAGTTTTGTGTGACATAATACCAGGCAAGCAAGCAACAGCATAAGCCCTTTGTTTACTTAAAGGGGGTTGGAAATCAGGATCAAACACAGCTTGGTTAACGCCATTTTCCAAAAGAAAGGAGGCATAAGACTAACCCCTAACATAAGAAAAGTACGTCGGGAGGCACCGAAAATTGGAAGGTGGAATAAAAAGAGATATTCCCCAACAACTCCCAAGCTAGATAGATAACCAGCAGGAGATATCTGAGTAGGAACATTTGGAAAATATGAGCTCCATCCTCCAACACCCCCCACCCTCATCCATCCTCCAACCCATGTCCCCCGGCCTTGCGATCGGGAACCCACACTATCGACAGAACTTTAACATTCACACTAAGCCCCAATACTACCAACCCATCGCAACTCATTACCCCTATACCTCATACCTAAACACCAACCCTGCACCTCCAAACACAGAGAACCTTACTCACACCTACACATACAATACTGCACCGCTACCCAAGGCTAGGCCGGCATATTTTTCAAAATGTGGTCGCAAAACAGTTCAAAACGCGATTGAAAACAACCAGTTGGTAAGCATATACGTGGAGAGCTTCCCCACCTGTTGGCTACCCACCGACCTACACCTTGTCATTGCTAGATTCGGAGAGGTAATGGATGTGTTCATTGTTAGAACAATAGCCCTTCGCTAGAGGGGGGGTGAATAGCGATAATCGAGTAAAACCAAAATAAGCAGGAATTAAAAGAATGAGGGACACAAGAAATTTATCCTGGTTCACACACACTCTACTAGTGTGGCTAATCCAGCCCTTCAAGTCTCACTTGAAGATTTCACTATCTAGTGTTAAGCTTCCGGGTGCTTAACAAACCGTTTTACAACCTGAGAGTCACTACTAGAAAACAGCGTTTTAGCGAGGGATTTTAGAGAGGGATTTCAGCCCCTCGCAATTGCGACGGATTTTGCGAGGGATTTCTTGGTAGTGGTGTTGTGTCGGATTTTGCGAGGGAATTATTCCGTCGCAAAAATATAGTGACGGTTTTAGAGAGGGACTTGTAAATCCCTCACAATGTTTGCCCGCGCCAAAGNTGATTTTGAATTAATAAGCGTTGAAAAATTCTTTTCATTGCAATCCCAAATAATAATTAACTTCCTTTTATAAATTTCTGATAATTTTGAATTAATGAGCATGGAAAATCTATTTTTTCCAATTACAAATACTAATTAATTTCCTTTTTAAAATTTGTGATGATTTTTAATTAATAAGCGTTGAAAATTCTATTCTTTCCCATTTAATCAGCATTGAAAATTTATTTTTTCTAGATAGAAATAAAAATTAATTTCCTTTTTTAAATTTCAATAATTTTAGAAAATAACAAAGATTCAAAATTAGTTTATAATAATAATATTAAAATAATCTGGCCACTCGGGGTCCACCATCCACGTGGCGCCACGTGTCAATTTCTAAATGGATTACTGGGTATAGAAAGGAAAAAGGATGGAATCTTACGATTCCAAACAAGTTAAGGGATAGAATCTTTGAAAAAAAAAAAATTGAAGGACAAGGTTTGAGCTTTTGAAAAAGTTGAGGGACATAAAAAAGATTTATCTCGTTTTTGATAGTTTTGTGTGACATAATACCAGGCAAGCAAGCAACAGCATAAGCCCTTTGTTTACTTAAAGGGGGTTGGAAATCAGGATCAAACACAGCTTGGTTAACGCCATTTTCCAAAAGAAAGGAGGCATAAGACTAACCCCTAACACAAGAAAAGTACGTCGGGAGGCACCGAAAATTGGAAGGTGGAATAAAAAGAGATATTCCCCAACAACTCCCAAGCTAGATAGATAACCAGCAGGAGATATCTGAGTAGGAACATTTGGAAAATATGAGCTCCATCCTCCAACACCCCCCACCCTCATCCATCCTCCAACCCATGTCCCCCGGCCTTGCGATCGGGAACCCACACTATCGACAGAACTTTAACATTCACACTAAGCCCCAATACTACCAACCCATCGCAACTCATTACCCCTATACCTCATACCTAAACACCAACCCTGCACCTCCAAACACAGAGAACCTTACTCACACCTACACATACAATACTGCACCGCTACCCAAGACTAGGCCGGCATATTTTTCAAAATGTGGTCGCAAAACAGTTCAAAACGCGATTGAAAACAACCAGTTGGTAAGCATATACGTGGAGAGCTTCCCCACCCGTTGGCTACCCACCGACCTACACCTTGTCATTGCCAGATTCAGAGAGGTAATGGATGTGTTCATTGTTAGAACAATAGCCCTTCGCTAGAGGGGGGTGAATAGCGATAATCGAGTAAAACCAAAATAAGCAGGAATTAAAAGAATGAGGGATACAAGAAATTTATCCTGGTTCACACACACTCTACTAGTGTGGCTAATCCAGCCCTTCAAGTCTCACTTGAAGATTTCACTATCTAGTGTTAAGCTTCCGGGTGCTTAACAAACCGTTTTACAACCTGAGAGTTCAAATCACATGAACCTCAATACACTTGCTTGAAGATACCTCACTTCAAGACTTCTTAGGATTTCTAATCACAAGAATCCTACTCTCTTGCTTAAGGATACCACACCTTAAGACTTTTCTCAAGGGAACAATCCTCCCTTATGGTGTATGAATAACACTTACAATCTCTCAAGCAAAACTCTCTAATAGAGTGGATATGAGTACAAAAGACAGCTCTATTGAACAACTCAGGATTTTCACAAGTTATAGCTCACAAATTTGTTGAATAATTTTCAAAGAATGCTTGAATATATGTGGGAGTTGATCAATCTGAAAATGAGGTTTTAGGCCTCTATTTATAGTCTAAAAGATGCTTATAATTGTTGGGAACAATTTCTGAAACCTTTATGAAAGTTTAACATGCTTGTCTGAAAAAGGTTTCTGCCCACAACATCACAACATCGATGTTTTGTCGAAGAACATCGATGTTTAGCCGTTGTATTCAAATGATTGAGCCAACGGCTAGTAAAACATCGATGTTTGTCTGAGCAACATCGATGTTTTCAGATACAACATCGATGTTCTCGAATCAAACATCGATGTTTTTATGCTTCGCAAAAATATGATGAAAAGGGGTTATGCAAGAACATCGATGTTGAAAATCAAACATCGATGTTTTATGGCTACTGCCAAAATTCAACTTGTATGACAATTGTCAGAACATCGATGTTTCTAGTAGAACATCGATGTTTTTCCGCTTCTGCCAAATTTTAGAAAACATTGAAGAAATCACAACATCGATGTTTCAATGACAACATCGATGTTTTGACCAACGGTCACAAGAACATCGATGTTTTATAAACCAACATCGATGTTTTATTGCTACTGCCAAAAAGATTTTAAAACCGACTTGATGCAACATCGATGTTGTTCTAAGAACATCGATGTTTTAAGGCGCAAAACATCGATGTTGTGGACAAGAACATCGATGTTTAGGACTCAAAAACCAGTTTTATGACTTACATGATTTATGAAATGCATGAGGAAAATGATTTTTGGTTTGAGCATTAACTTGGAATACTTGAGTTACCATTTACAAGGATTTCCTATAGATGAACTCTCTATATATCTTCATCCTTGTTGCTTCAAATCTTGTACTCCTTTGACTTTAGACTTATGCTTCTTTGATTGGTGTCTTTTTTGCTTCAAGGAATTCATCAATGGAGCTTTGGTTAGTTTGTCATTATCAAAACCCTGAAATGAAACATGGAAGCATTAGTCCTAACAATTTCCCCCTTTTTGATAATGACAAATTCATGTTAGTATATGCCAAGTTATATGAGTTCTTAAGGAGATTAATTCCCCCTGTGTTTTTCAATTTATGATTCCCCCTGACTTGGAGCATATACTTTCTTGATTACTTTCCCCCTTTTGTCATTAGCATAAAGAAATAACAATAAGAAGCATTTTATTGAATTTAAAAGATACTTAAACATGAAAGACATAAATTTAAACAAAGTAAAAAAAATCTAAAAGGATGGGCTAATGTCATCATCATCATCACTATCAGCATCAGCATCATTGTCCTCTTCATCCTCATTGTCTTAATCTTCTTCATTACCTTCTTCTTGCTCAATGTCCATGGGAGCATAGTCCTCATCCTCCTCATCATCATTATCATCCTCATCACCACCAAAATTGTAGCCTTGGTAGTATGGTGGAGGATTGTAGTTGATGTGATCAAAATAAGCACGCAGGTCATGTCCTTGCCTTTGTACTTCTATGTCGATTCTTTCTATTGACCTTCCCAAGCTGCGGAGAGTGGCCGCAATTGAGTCAAGTGTAGCGCCAGGAGGTCGAGGAGCAGGTGCAGGAAGAGCAAGAAAAGAGCATGCTGGAGATGCTTCGGCTTGTTGCTCGGCTGGTTGGTGAGGCGGTTGAGCTCCCTCAGCAGCTTGTCCGGTTCTAAATGTTGCATCAGATATTGCCCAAAACTTGGCTGCTGTGGTGAGGTCATCTTCTAATGGGTTAAAACCTGCACTGAGCAGAATATTGGTGACTAAAAACGCATAGGGCAGTGGATGATCGGTGTTCGCCTGTTCCGCCATATGCATGAAAACGAGTCGTCCCCAATCAATGGGTGCACCGTGTAGAATGGCGTGAAGAATCTTCTCGTCTTCAATGGTCATGGTGGTGTGACTCCCTGCTCGCGGTTTGATCACACGGGTGACAAGATAAAGCAGGACGCGATACTCCGGATTGATTGTATGAATGGTGGGTCGTCCGGAACGATTCCTCTTTACTTCAGTGATCCCAAGCTCAGCAAGGAGAGGAATCTCATATTGAGTAAGAAAATGGTCTGCCCCATAGCCAGATATATCATGTCCTTGGACGGGCAACTTGGCAATGGTCCCGAATTGCTCCAAGGTAATCTGGATGACCCTTCCATTGAGTTGAGCAGATAAAATTTCCCCTTCACGAGTCAATGTTGAGTAGAATGCCCGGATGAAGTCGGCACTGTACTCATGCCTGCTGCTGGTGACAAACTCCCAAAGGTGTGATTGTTGAAGAAGCCTAGGTAGGTTTGTGTAGTGCTTCTCTTGTGGGTAGGTTGCAGGTAGGTATCTAGGAGGTGCTATAAGTCGTTTGGCAAAGAGTGTGTTGAATCGGGTTAGCTGTTGACGTGAAGTGAACCAAATATGGGTTCCTTCCACAGGGTATTGTTGGCCAGAGCTTGATGAGCTCCTCCTTCTGGTGGGGTGTTCTTGGATAGGATCTTTGCCTTTACAGCTTTTCCTACCCCCAGCCATGGTGTGTATGGTAAAAACAAGAGGAGTGTAGGAGGAGGAGTATATGTGGACTTGAGAGGAGAGGAGGTTGTATGAAGATTGTAAAAAAAGGATGAGAGAAATCAGATGGTAGGTGAGAAGGAGAAGGGAAGATTGGAGTATTTATAGAGGAGCCAAAAAGCTAGCCGTTGTGAGCAGTAACGGCTAGTTTTTAATGACCAAACATCGATGTTTTCACCCAAAACATCGATGTCGAGGCTCCCAACGGCTATATTTTTAAAAACTGTAACGTTCCAACATCGATGTTTTTCCGAGAACATCGATGTTTTTGGGACCAACGGCTATATTTTTAAACGGTAACTTCCCAACATCGATGTTTTAACAAGAACATCGATGTTTTTGGCTCTCGGCAAAGAAAAAGTCCATTTTTCAAACATCGATGTTTATACCAAAACATCGATGTTTATACCAAACTGATGGTTAAGCACTATGGTTAAACATCGATGTTGGTGTTAAAAACATCGATGTTTTTAGCACTCGAAAATTTTTGAAAAATCAAGCTCATAGGTGCAAACATCGATGTTTGGTGTTTTGAACATCGATGTTATAATGAAGAATTTGAAAGACTTACCTGAACATCGATGTTGTGAAAGGAAACATCGATGTTTTCAACACTCTGCCACTTGTGTGATGCATCCAACATCGATGTTGGTCGGGGAAACATCGATGTTTTTCTGTTTGTGTGGTAAGATTCTTACCTGTTCATCCTTGCTGAGTGTCCGAAATGAAATGTCCCTACAAAACAAAGTTAATTGAGCCTTGGATGCTCAAATTAGCAATGGATAATACATGAGTTTTATGGAGATGAAACATGTGTGACAATTTCAAGAGGTGGTAAGTGTCCCTCTGCCCCTAAGAGACATTTTCTTCTTGTCGTCAGTGCACCGGGCTCGAGAAATTGTCTTGTCGGTTGGACTTTGATAGTCTCCGATACCTAGCTAGATAGACAGTAAATCTCGTGGCAAATCAATAATGCAATGTTAGGCTCGGATTTTCAACAAAGCAAATTCTTGATTAGTTGAGAAATTGGCGGTTAGTAATAATGAAATTGGCGTTTCTGTTTGTCGAAGTATTTTTTAATCTCTGGCAAATGTGGTAGGGGTCGACCCTTGGAACTTTTCAGCTTTGATTCTATAAAAGACAGGGATTAAGCTTATTAGTCAGAAAATTGTAAGCCAATTTCAAAGAAAGAAAAAAAAATATCAAAAACAAAAATGCTTGCCCCTTCCTCCGTCTTTTTTGTTGAGGGTGCAAACGTAGGTAGGAGAAATCGATTGTCCTTCAGTATCGTGAATGAGCAACAAGGGCCGTTGCCAGAGGAGCTAGGAAGAATTCCTCGCCTTGTCTTTGTGGATGAAATCTATTCGTCCCGATTCTTTATCACCCCTGTGGAAGAAGTCATTTTCCTGGATCATCAACAAACTCTGCGAGCTTCCTTTTATGGTACGGCTAATTCCACCATGTTTTTTATCTCTGACAGGTTTCAGCAGCTTCAGTTGGAACCAGCCTGCCAGACTCTGAATGAAGGTAGTCACTACCAGATCACAATGACTGCTCAGAGCATTCCTCGAGTAACTGGAGTAGCGCCTACTTGGCCAAAGGTTCGCCTTTTGGTGTGGAACTGCAGGGGTATCACAGCGCGTTCCCAAGATTTTGCTCGGATCCTGCGAGACTTGAAGAACCAGTACAAACCAAACATGGTTCTTCTCACCGAGACTCAATGGCAGCAAACCGGAGATCATGGAAATATTCCTCTTCGCTTTCCACCAACACATCGGTTTGAGCTTCCTGGTCAGAACAACTCAGGTGGAATGTGGTTTGCCTGGAGTCATTGTATTAGGGTTAATATAGTTAATACTCCTAATGGCTTTTCTGTAACTGCTGAACCGAATCGTTAGGAGCACATTGTAACAAGCCTGATTACTTTTCAGCATATGAGATTTTGTAAGCGTGTAATATTTTTTATGCATGTGTGTCTTTGTAAAATATGTAAGTTTGAGTAATTGCAATGTGATTGTAAAATATGAACATCAATAAGCTCTTGTTTGTTTGTGTGATGAAATTAGCATAGAGCGCAATTTATCAAAGTTGATGTTTGAAAAATTTAGTGAGTTTAGAGTACTTACCTGAACATCAATGTTTTGATACTAAACATCGATGTTGGACCCTTGCTGGTTGGAAGTGATATGAGTTGAAGTCCACTCAAATCGATGTTGGCTCCTAAACATCGATGTTTTTCTGTCTCGGCTTGCTTATTCCCCCTGTCTTTTTGCCTTAATGAGGGTTACTTGTAAAAAAAAATACTTATCCTTGTATTTTTACAAGAATCAATTAAGGACTTGGATGCTTCTTTGATTATGTGCTTGGAGCATCCGCAATCAAGGTACCAAAGTACACTTGATGCTTTCAAGCATACCTGCAAAACAAATCAAAGGGATTTTGGTACCCAAATCTTTTTGGGTCCATGAGTGTTAGTAGATACATGCTGATGATAGACCTTACCTTGTACCAAATGTCTATGCCTAGTCAAGCATACCGGGGCAATGTGTCCTATCCTATTACAATAGTGGCAAATGACATTTGGATTGTGCATTCTTCTAGGTTGGTTATAGGTACCATATTGCCTATTTTCATGCGATCTATTATACTTGTCTTCCCTAGGTATAATCTTGTTTTCCCTAAATTGAGTCATATGTTTCCTAGGTTTAGTATACTGTAGCCTTTCATTTTTAGTGGTGTGTACATGTGACCTTGCAACATTAGCATTTGATCTACCATAGTAGGCATACAATCTAGCATAGTGAACTTTTCCACTACTTGCATTTGGTTTGGCATTTTGAGCATATGACCTTCTATGATGAGTACATGATCTTGTGTTATGAACATGTGATCTAGTATTATGTGCATGTGGTTTGGTATGGTGAGTAGAAGATGAAGCACCGAGTTTATATGTCTTAGCATTATGCACAATAGGTTTGACATTATTTGATACATGAGATGCACCTAATCCTTCTTTCTATGTTGAATTTCTTTGTTGTCCTAGTAGAAGATTAAGACCATCTATGCCATTTGTAAATTTCTCTACTATTTTCTTCAGATCATCAATTTGAGACTTAAGGGACTCATTCTCTTTTCCTAATACCACACAAGCACATACATCAGAAGATAATTTCTCTTTAAGTTCATTGTAAGACACATTAAGATAATGCTTTTCTTGCTCAAGCTTATTAATTTTACTTGATAACTCATCCTTATCATTTGACAAATTTTCATTATCATTTTCTAAGATTGTAATTTGTTTCTTTAAATTCTTATTTACCTTAGAGACTGAAATGAACTTACTATATACTTCATTAAATGCATTTTGCAGTTCTTCGAATGTATAGTCATCACTTGAATAGGAAGTACTTACCTCTTCCTGAGATTCTTCCTTTGCCATGCAACAAAGGTTGACAGCCTCATCTCTCTTGCTGTTGGTTTCTTCATAGATGATTTCCAACATGTTCCATATCTCCTTGGCTGTTGTGCAGTGCGAGATTATCTGATAGTCATCCGGATTGACCGCACTCTGAAGCATGCTTATCGCCTTGGAGTTGTTTTCGATTCTTTGGATGTCATCTACGTTGTACTCCACTTCCGTCCTTGATGGAATTTGAATGCCATTCTTTATCGTTAGCCAAGCTGCAAAGTTATTGGCTTGGATGAAAACTTTCATCCTTTCCTTCCAATATGTATAATCCGTTCCGTTGAAGAATGGTGCTTGGGTAATGGATTGCCCTTCAGTGATTCCTGCATACAAATAATTTGAACAAGCCATGGAAATTTACCTCTCAAACGGTTAAGTCTTTCAGAGAGTTAAGCTCCGCTACCAATTGTTAGAACAATAGCCCTTCGCTAGAGGGGGGTGAATAGCGATAATCGAGTAAAACCAAAATAAGCAGGAATTAAATGCGGAATTAAAAGAATGAGGGACACAAGAAATTTATCCTGGTTCACACACACTCTACTAGTGTGGCTAATCCAGCCCTTCAAGTCTCACTTGAAGATTTCACTATCTAGTGTTAAGCTTCCGGGTGCTTAACAAACCGTTTTACAACCTGAGAGTTCAAATCACATGAACCTCAATACACTTGCTTGAAGATACCTCACTTCAAGACTTCTTAGGATTTCTAATCACAAGAATCCTACTCTCTTGCTTAAGGATACCACACCTTAAGACTTTTCTCAAGGGAACAATCCTCCCTTATGGTGTATGAATAACACTTACAATCTCTCAAGCAAAACTCTCTAATAGAGTGGATATGAGTACAAAAGACAGCTCTATTGAACAACTCAGGATTTTCACAAGTTATAGCTCACAAATTTGTTGAATAATTTTCAAAGAATGCTTGAATATATGTGGGAGTTGATCAATCTGAAAATGAGGTTTTAGGCCTCTATTTATAGTCTAAAAGATGCTTATAATTGTTGGGAACAATTTCTGAAACCTTTATGAAAGTTTAACATGCTTGTCTGAAAAAGGTTTCTGCCCACAACATCACAACATCGATGTTTTGTCGAAGAACATCGATGTTTAGCCGTTGTATTCAAATGATTGAGCCAACGGCTAGTAAAACATCGATGTTTGTCTGAGCAACATCGATGTTTTCAGATACAACATCGATGTTCTCGAATCAAACATCGATGTTTTTATGCTTCGCAAAAATATGATGAAAAGGGGTTATGCAAGAACATTGATGTTGAAAATCAAACATCGATGTTTTATGGCTACTGCCAAAATTCAACTTGTATGGCAATTGTCAGAACATCGATGTTTCTAGTAGAACATCGATGTTTTTCCGCTTCTGCCAAATTTTGGTAAACATTGAAGAAATCACAACATCGATGTTTCAATGACAACATCGATGTTTTGACCAACGGTCACAAGAACATCGATGTTTTATAAACCAACATCGATGTTTTATTGCTACTGCCAAAAAGATTTTAAAACCGACTTGATGCAACATCGATGTTGTTCTAAGAACATCGATGTTTTAAGGCGCACAACATCGATGTTGTGGACAAGAACATCGATGTTTAGGACTCAAAAACCAGTTTTATGACTTATATGATTTATGAAATGCATGAGGAAAATGATTTTTGGTTTGAGCATTAACTTGGAATACTTGAGTTACCATTTACAAGGATTTCCTATAGATGAACTCTCTATATATCTTCATCCTTGTTGCTTCAAATCTTGTACTCCTTTGACTTTAGACTTATGCTTCTTTGATTGGTGTCTTTTTTGCTTCAAGGAATTCATCAATGGAGCTTTGGTTAGTTTGTCATTATCAAAACCCTGAAATGAAACATGGAAGCATTAGTCCTAACATTCATCCCTCCGAGGACGAACCGTTCAGGTCGCAGATTTGCTTTCGTAAGGTTCAAGAACAACATCGATGTTCCAGGGCTGCTCCAGAGAATCAATGCAGTGAATGTAGATGGTGCAACTCTCGTTGCCGCCATTGCAAAAGGAAGAAAGACAACAGCCAGTCTTGCGAAAAAACCTCACAAAATTAATAATACATATGAGGTCAAGTCGACTATTGCCAAAACTGGAGATCGACCATACGCTCAGACAGTTAAGCCACCTACTGAACAAGAGCAGAGCGATCAAGAATTAGGCGGGTCAATGGCCGAGTCTGCTCGCGCCTATATCCCGAAGGATGAATCATTAGCGTGGCTTCAAAATTGTATCTACGGGGTCCTGCGGGTTCCAAAGCCTAAGAACACGATTCGGGAAGCTTTTTCTGACATCGAGAATAGTTTGTTTGATCTGGTGCCCATGGGCGGAGTTTCCGTCTTACTCAGATTCCAGTCGTACCAGGCGATGAGGGAATTTGTTGATCTTAAACAGAAGGATGTAGCTCACTTATTCCAGGAGTTCAAGCCCTGGTCGGAAGGGGACATGGCTTTAAACAGATTATGTTGGGTGCTCTTCCGGGGAGTGCCTCCACATGTTTGGAATCTGGAATTCTTCCAATTCATCGTGTCAAAATACGGTGAGTTAGTGGATTGGAGTCCGGCGACCAAGGAACGGGAAAGACTAGACGTCGCAGAGATTCTGGTGCTCACATCTTCCATGAAGGCCATTAATGGCGTGGTTAATGTCAACATTGGAGGCAAAGCTGTTCAAATCAGCCTAATGGAGTCTCAGTACGACCCTCTTGATTGGGAACTGCATTCATCCTCTTCTGAGGTTGAGTCTCATCCTGGCGGCGCGTTGGCCAACTCGCAGTCCAAGAGAGCGGCTAATACGGTCAACAAGCGTGATGCCTACTCTAGTCAAACCCCACCCAAAACACATACCCATACCCAATCAGCCTCGTCATCCGTCTCGGTTTCTGAAGATCCTTACAATTTACGCCCTCTTCTTGCGCATGGTAATATTCCCTTTGAACCAAGCAAACAGCTCTCTCCCTCATCCTCACAGGTTTCAAAGTCGATCCCATTCGAGTGGTCTGAGGAGGTCCCTTGTACCGATGCATCAGTGCATGCTGAACATACAAGTGGGGCTTCCCAACTTTTACTCGGCGTGCCTGACAGTAGGTTAACCCCAATGGAAACCCATATATCACCTCTCAAATCCCCTCAACACCCCCACTACCCATTACAGCAGCCCACGATGACTTTAGTAACCCTTGAGCCCAACCACACAAGCCCAACCACTAGACCCATTGTACCTTACCCAGAATCACCTTCTTTCTGCAGCCCTATCATACACAGCCCATCTCCCTTCAACACATATAGAGTTGACAACTCTATTTCGACAAACGCCCCCCGTCCCGCTAGGTCTATATCCTCGTGGTCCACCTCTTGGCCAGTGTCTCCAATTGAAATCAATGAGCAAATTTTTCAGAGAGCGGTGGAAAGACAGGTGGCGGTTATCCTGCAAAATATCGAAGCAAAGAAGAAGGCAAAGGTAAAATTTTTGTCGGCCAAGGGCAGCATTATCTCCGAACCGGAGAGCTTACAAACGGTGTCAGACTCAGACTTCAGGTTGGTTAATGAGAGAATCTGTCCAGATAGTCACTCTAGTGCATTTATCCCTGTCTCTATTTCGTCGGTGGAAGTTAATGAGACCAACAGGATCGGAGAGGTGGTCGGTTGGGATAGAACTAATGTGGAACTAGAGACTGACTCGCTCATAGGATCCTTAGTGGAGAAGGAGGCTGCCGAATGGCTCCAGTCCAGAGCGTGTGCATAGAACGTAGGATCCAAGTCCTCGTTTCGGTGTTCTTAGTCTACTTTTATGTTTACTTTCATAGCTTGGAACGTAAGAGGGTGTTGTTCGTCTGCAAAACAGAGACATATTCGAGACCTGGTCTTCCAGCAGAAAGCCAAATTCCTTTTCTTGTCCGAAACTAAGTACGCAGGAGTTAATCTTCACTTTTGCCACAAATTGTGGGGTGCCGGAAACATTGATTTTCGTTCAGTAGATGCGAGAGGCCTGGCAGGCGGTTTGGTCGTAGTGTGGGATGATGATTATTTCAGAGTTCATAGGTCCTTGATATCTAACCAGTGGATTCTCCTAGAGGGTTCTTTTGTTCGAGAGAACCGTCAGGTAACTGTTTGCTGTGTTTACGGGAGCTCGATCACGGAGGTTAAGAATGAGGATGTTCAGGGAGTTAATGGACTTGAAACAAACTTTCACAGCCCCCTGGTTGATTTTAGGGGATTTTAACGAGACTCTGCAGCCATCCGATAGAAAGAGTGGCCGTATTTTCCAAAGAGGGGCGGACGCTTTTCACAGTCTTGTAGAGCACTTGTGTCTAATGGAAATTCCTCTCTCGGAAAGAAGATTCACTTGGGGTAACTCAGAGCTACTAGCCATATTGATAGAGTATTCGTGGAGGGAGAATGGTGTGAGTGGTTTTTGCACTTATCTCTGCAGATAGGTAGCAAGAAGACATCCGATCATGTGCCCTTGTTGCTATCAAATGGCAGCAAGGAGGTCGGACGTAGGCCTTTTCGCTTCATTAACGCGTGGTGGGAGTACAAAGGATTTGATGAGGTCATTTCTAAGATGTGGAGGGAGGCAAACAATCAGTTCCCCGGGAAGTTTAGATTGCTGAAGAAGTTAAGCCTGCTAAGGAAACTGCTGTCTCAATGGAATAAAAACTCATTCGGCGATGTCAGCTCAAATATAGAATCTTTTCAGAACGAGATTGGCAGGATTGATAAAATAGCTGATGACCGAGTCTTATCCGAGCAAGAAATTGATAAGGTTCACAACCTGAAGGCTGAGTTGTCTTCTAAATCTAAACAACTAGAGTCTATGTGGAGGCAAAAAGCAAGGATTAAATGGTGCAAACTCGGGGACAAGAATACCCGATTTTTTCATCTTTCCGCAGCCAACAGAGGGCGAAAAAATCACATGTGCAATCTTGAGGTAAATGGAAGGCGTATTAGTGAGACGGATGAGATTAAAGCTGCTGCAAAAGAATATTTTTCCTTGTTGTACTCTCAACAGGTCTCCAATCAGCCTAAGATTGGGTCAATGGAGGTGCGCAGGTTATCCATAGATGACGCGAGAGAGCTAGAAAGACCATTCTCCTTGGAAGAAATCAAGCAAGTTGTTTGGGACTGTGACAGCTCCAAAGCACCAGGTCCCGATGGATTTAACTTCTCTTTTTATAAGAGGTGTTGGGAGTTGGTCAAAGAGGACATTTTCGATATGGTTACCGACTTTTATGAAACTGCTAAACTGCCCAAAGGAGTTAACTCATCCCTCATCACGTTGCTTCCTAAGAAGTGTGTAGCGGCTTCTTTTGAAGAATATAGGCCCATTACATTGGTTTCAGGTCTGTATAAGATAATCTCAAAAGCACTAGCCTCCCGCCTGAAGAAGGTCCTCCCTCTCGTAGTAGGGCCTCAACAGACAGGTTTTATTAAAGGAAGATGCATTATGGACAGTGTGCTATTAGCCAGTGAAGTGGTCCATAGCCTTAGGAGTCGCAAACAAGAGGCGATCGTGTGGAAATTGGACTTCAAGAAGGCATACGATTCGATGGATTGGCGTTACTTGATGCAAATAATGGAAGCCATGGGTTTCGGGAAGAAGTGGTGCGAATGGATTCTGGAGTGTTTATCCTCCTCTAGATTGGCAGTATTAATTAATGGGTCACCCTCTATAGAATTTTCTATGGGCCGCGGGTTAAAACAAGGAGATTCCTTATCTCCTTTCTTATTTGTCTTAGCAGCCGAGGGGTTGTCTTCAATCTTGTCCAAGGCGGCGAATGCAGGCGAGATCGAGGGAGTTCAGATTCATAACATATCGGTATCGGTCTTGCAATATGCGGACGACACCATCTTGTTTTCTTCGGCAAAGCTTGACGCATTGATGAACTTGAAGAGGTGTCTACGAATTTTCGAGATTTTGTCAGGGCTGTGTATTAATTTCCACAAGAGCAGTGTCGTGGGCGTTGGCATGAGGCAGGAGAAGGTGGAGGATATTGCAGGCCGGCTCCACAGCAGAGTTGACAACCTTCCTTTTACTTATTTGGGTTTTCCCCTTGGAGCCAATATGAAGAGGATTGCGGCATGGAACCCAGTCGTAGAAAAATTTAGAGGAAGGTTAAAGGCGTGGAAGGGGAGGTTCTTATCCTTAGGCGGCAGAGTCACTCTCATTCGCTCAGTCTTGAGCGGTTTACCGGTGTACTTTATGTCCTTATTCAAGTTACCGGTCGCGGTTGCTAAGAAGCTCACGTCCATCATGCGAAACTTTCTCTGGAATGGTGCAGAATCGACAAGGAGACTTTGCCTTGTTGCTTGGAGGAAAATAGCCATTCCTAAAGAACTTGGAGGAATGGGTATCATTGATGTTAATGTTATGAACCAATGCCTTCTCTTTAAATGGTTTTGAAATTCTGTACATCATAGCTCAAGCCTATGGGTGGACATTATCAGGAGCAAATACGAGGAACCATCCTCGGGGTTATTTCCAGTGTTCCACATGCAAAAGTGTTCCTCTTGGTGGCGTGATATTGTTCTCTCAGGGACAGTAAACGGCCAAAGCGGCTTTCCCCTAGCTACAGCTCTGCGCATTAAGATAGGCGACGGAACGAAGGCCTCTTTTTGGGGTGACAACTGGACGAGTAGAGGGGCTTTCAAGGAATTGTTTACCCGGCCATATATGTTGTCTTCTTGCAAGGAGGCTTCGGTGTTGGAAGGTGTGCAAGCCCTGCTATCCCTACCGTTGGGTGCTACGGGCTGGAGAAGAAGGCTGCGAGATTGGGAAACATCCTTGGTGTCTGACTTGCATGATTTTGTTGTAGGGGCACAGGGTATATCCGAAGGGTTGGATCATGTCTTATGGAATAACAGCGACAATGGCATTTACACGGTCAAGTCCGGGAGAGCGTACATTTACTCTCAGATGGGTCTGTCAAGGCTCACTCCCTACATGTGGTTCTCGCTTACCCCCTTCAAAGTTGAGTGTTGGGTGTGGCTCGCCGTCAATCGCGGAATTCCAACAAAAGATGTGCTGCCGGAGCGAGGTATATTGTCTTTGGCCAATTCTATGTGCAGTTTGTGCCTCTGCAATTTGGAGACTATAGATCATCTTCTTCTAACATGCCCCATCTCTTGGCGGGTTTGGTCCAAAATATGCTCCTGGTGGGGCGTTTCCTGGTGCGTTCCTAACAGCTTGGCAGATTTCCTACCTCAATGGGTCTTCCTATCACCAGTAAGGTGCAGTCGCAGTTGGTGGTTCGTCATAGGTTTTGCCTCCTTATGGTCCTTATGGCTTGAAAGAAATATGAGAATTTTTCAGGATTCAGCAAATTCAGTCGACCGCATTACAGACTTGGTAATTGTAAGAGCTTCTTCCTGGATCAGAGCGGTTAAAGCGGATATACCGGTGCCTACCTCTCTAATCATCTCTAATGCTGAGTTCTTGAAAGTATGGAAGGGCCCTAGACGCAGATTCAAACTTCTTTTACCTCCTGCCCAAAGCTGATATGACGAGGCTCCCATTATGTGGTCTTCGTGGTTTGTAATTTCTGGACCTTCCTTAGGCGTTTTTTGTGATGAGTGAGCTTTGTAATTTTTGTGTTTTTCTGCTTGCATGGTCCTGCCCATGCAGCCTCTTTGTATATATCCCATTTCCAATCAATAAAGACATCGTTAGTAGCAAAAAAAAAAAAAAGCCCTTTGTTTACTTAAAAGAATTAATTACCCCTCTTGAAGAAGACTTTGGTAAACGACCCAATTGCTAAGAAGGTTCATCATGGGTGTATGTTCTTGTTTATATATATATATATATACACATAATAGTTATTACATGGAAGAGGGCATATATTATGTATAGCAGTCTCATCCCTACCTTTATTTCTCACACCTAAATTTTCTCTTATAAGAATATGATATATGGCATTCTTTGACTCATCAAATTAACTTTGGTAAAGGACCCAATTGCTAGGAAGGTTCATGCATGTCCTTCCTTGCTTATATGGAAGAGTGCAGATAGGTTAATTAAGTAATGTGGTGGAATATAATCAGGCCAATAATTTTTAACAAATTAATGGAGTACACATCATATATACTTGGCCCAGCTCACCGTGACTATGTTGCCAGCCCTAATTATAAAAGGATTAAAGCGTTTTTTTGTCCCTGTGTAAGGCCTCAAAGTTGGAATTCATCCTCGTGTAGAATTTTGGCCTTTTTTCATCCCTGCGTTCGATCCTTTTGGTCTCTCCGGCCGGAATCCATCGAGAATCGCTGATGTGACACATTTTCTGGCGCCATATCAGCTTTGCGGGTCCCAACGAAATCAGTCTAACCAAAAAAATCAAACCCGCTCGACCCGAACCATTCGCCCACCCAATTGACCCAGTGAATATGTAATATATTTTTTACCAATATATATAATATTATTTAAAACCCCAAATTAGGCATGTAATTGATTTATTAAATTTAAATTTTGGTAAAAATAGCATTAACTCTAATGAACCTTAATTGTCTCATATTATGCTAATAATCAATTATTATTTAACATTAAATTTAGTATTTCAATTTTATAATTATCTTAATTGTCTCATATTATGCTAATAATCAAGTATTATTTAACAATAGATTTAGTATTTTAGTTTTATTAATTATGTTACTTTTAGTTTTTCATATTTTACTTTTGAAAAATAAAAATTACTATGCTAATAATCAAGTATTATTTAACATTAGATTTAGTATTTTAGTTTTATTAATTATGTTACTTTTTAATTTTTAATATTTTACTTTTGAAAAATAAAATTACTATGCTAAAAAAAGTATTATTTAATATTAGATTTAGTATTTTAGTTTTATTAATTATGTTACTTTTTTATTTTATTATTTTACTTTTAAAAAATAAAATTTTTTTGGCCCAATCCCACAATCCCAATCTCCACCTCTGCCACCACCCATTGCCACCACCGCCACCACCGTACCCAGACCGGTACCCGTTCCTTAGAGCTCCCCACCGGGATCCACCTCCACTGGCTGCAACGGGGTCACCATAGGCAGAGCGGTAGCGCTCTCCTCCCAGCCTCTCGCCCCCTCGTCGCTCGCCTCGCCTCGCCACTGCTCTCCACCATGTCCAAGCAGTCGGCGCGACACACACCCAGGCGCTGCAACACCTCCACCGACAGCAACATGACCCAAGACCCACCACGTCCAAGCAAGCTGCCTTTGTTTCTCTCCCTCCCTCTCTGAGCCAAGCCACCACGCCCACGCGTCAAGCCACCACCACTACTGTCACCGCCCTTCTCTCTCTTCTTCTCTATTCCTTTGGGTTCGGGTACTGAGTTTAATCGGGTTTTTGTGTCTTTGTGTGTGTGTTGGTGGCTGGAACGGGTGGTGGCTGTGTTCCGGGTTGTTGAGGAT